>SJYT01049649.1:0-11869 GCA_006410635.1 Cephalophus harveyi
GAAATGTTCTTTTGATGAATTTGTGAGGGAGAAAGTGGTCTCCCCGTCCTATTCCTCTGCCATCTTAGGACCGCCCCCTACACACAAAATTTTAAAAGAGAGTTCCAGAAAAACATCTACTTCTGCTTTACTGACTATACCAAAACCGTTGACTGTGTGAATCACAACGAACTGTGGAAAATTCTTCAAGAGATGGGAATACCAGACCATCTCACCTGACTCCTGAGAAATCTGTATACAGGTCAAGAAACAACAGTTAGAACTGTACATGGAACAATGGACTGGTTCCAAATTGGGAAAAGAGTATGTCAAGGCTGTATATTGTTACCCTGCTTATTTAACTTATATGCAAAGTACATCATGGGAAATGCCAGGCTGGATGAAGCACAAGGTGGAATCAAGATTTCTGGGAGAAATATCAGTAACCTTAGATATGCAGATGACACCACCCTTATGGCAGAAAGTGAAGAAGAACTAAAGAGCCTCTTGATGAAAGTAAAAGAGGAGAGTGGGAAAGTGGCTTAAAACTCAACATTCAGAAAATGAAGATCAGGGCATCCAGTCCCATCACTTCATGGCAAATAGATGGGGAAATAATGAAAACAGTGAGAGACTTTATTTTCTTGGGTTGTAAAATCACTGCAGATGGTGACTGCAGCCATGAAATTAAAACATGCTTGCTTCTTGGAAGAAAAGCTATGACCAACCTAGACAGCATATTAAAAAGCAGAGACATTACTTTGCTGACAAAGGTCTGTCTAGTCAAAGCTATGGTTTTTCCAGAGTCATGTATGGATGTGAGAGTTGGACCATGAAGAAAGCTGAGCATCAAAGAATTGATGCTTTTGAAT
The DNA here is from genome assembly GCA_006410635.1 of Cephalophus harveyi. Lineage (NCBI taxonomy): Eukaryota > Metazoa > Chordata > Mammalia > Artiodactyla > Bovidae > Cephalophus > Cephalophus harveyi. Next base: position 852 of record SJYT01049649.1, read on the forward strand.
TGTGGTGTTGGAGAAGACTCTTGAGAATCCCTTGGACTGCTGCTGCTAAGTTGCTTCAGTTGTGTCCGACTCTGTGCGACCCTATAGACGGCAGCCCACCAAAGCCCCCTGTCCCTGGGTTTCTCCAGGCAAGTACACTGGAGTTCTTGGGTTGCCATTTCCTTCTCCAGTGCATGAAAGTGAAAAGTGAAATTGAAGTCACTTGGTCATGTTTGACTCTTAATGACCCCATGTACTGCAGCCTACCAGGCTCCTCCGTCTGTGGGATTCTCCAGGCAAGAGTACTGGAGTGGCTTGCCATTGTCCTTGGACTGCAAGGAAATGAAAATCAGTCCTGAATATTCACTGGAAGGACTGAGGCTGAAACTGAAACTCCAACACTTTGGCCACTTGATGCAAAGAACTGACTCATTGGAAAAGACCCTGATGCTGGGAAAGATTGAAGGCAGGAGGAGAAGGGGAAGACAGAAGATGAGATGGTGGATGGCATCACTGACTCGATGGACATGAGTTTGAGCAAGCTCCGGGAGTTGGTAATGGACAGGGAAGCCTGTTGTGCTGCAGTCCACATGGTCACAAAGAGTTGAACACAACTGAGCAACTGAGCTGAACTGAAAATCTTCCAATTATCTTTCTAGGGAAGCCAGATCAGGTAAATCTTTGCTAGCTATTAGGATCACTATTCTATTCTCCAAAGGAAGTAAAAACCAAGTAAACAGAACATCTTTCATAATTCTATCTTAAAGAGACTTAATTCAGCACAATTCTACCTCTACTGATTTTAATAAAACAGGTGAAAACTGTAACACAAAGAATTTGCTTTTCTACAATCATTTTCATGCCCATTTATTTTGTCTGGTAACATTCTTGAATAGATGAGGCCAAGTCATCATAACAAGAAGTGGAATCTTGAAGAGGTTATCTGGGTGATTGCAGGAGACCTCCTACTTATTATTCATGTTTGGACATTTATTCCAAATGATTGATTTGTTAATATACTCTAACCATTTTCTAGATCTTTTCAATTATTACAACTATAGTCTTACCTTAAATGAAGAATGAGAATCTGTCTTTTTAGATAACCACAAGTCACAGCCAAACAACGAAATATAAGCAGGTTTCCCCTCCAATAAACTAATAAGAGGATAAGGATTTTAATTGTGTATTTGTTTAAAGGGGTGTCAGGTAGGACTCTGTAATTTCATCTGCCACTTCTACCACTATCTATCTTTGCTTCAAAATTTTATTTTGGGGTTCCCAAATCAAATATAAACATTCTCATCTAGTGCTAAACATAGGAATACCATCATTTTCCATACATATTTATTCAGGGAGGGTGGGAGGGATCTACTTGAGAATGGTATCCAAGACAGAATTTATGCCTGGATCCAGGGGCCAGAACAGACTCAGGCCACAGAACCACCAAAAACAGCTCTGACAACAGAGGTGAGCACAAAAGACAATGTCCCTTAAATTAAAGTTTGGCTTTTCCATCAGGTAAGTAAACATTAGAAGAGGCCTAACTTGAAAGTGAAAAATTTTAGAAGTTTAAGTGAGCTGCAACATCTGCAATTTTCAAATTTTTTTTTAATGAAATCACAAATAACAAAGAAACCAAAAATCATGAAAAGTCTGGAGGTTAAAAAAAAAAAAAAAGAACAAATTACTTCAAAGTTATTTCAAAAGCAGTTTCTCAGCACTGTCAGTGCCTTACCAACTTCTTGGGATGAAATGCATGCAGGAGCTGGAAATCTGGCCAAATTCTTCACATAGTAACTTCACTTCTCTACTTTTCTCCTGATACGAAGGCTGGATCCCTCCAGTGATAATGTACCAACTTCACCAGAACTAAATAGAAAACAAATACACATAAGTAATGTCAGTGTTGAAGTGATGTGAACTGTGATAGGAGTTTTACTTTTTATAGTGTTCCCCTGAAACAACTCCAAAGCCTCAGTTCCATCATGGCTGGGTTTTAGAGGTTTAGTCCTTTAGAGGGAAAGCCATCCATCCTGCTGTTTCCCTGCAGGCAATGGAACACTGCAAAGCTCTATTATCTCGAAAGCACTTCTTTGGTTAATTCTCAAGACCTCATTTCTCAATCCAGCAGTGTGGTTGAGCAACTGCATGTGTTCTTCAGAATCAAAATTACAGTCCACAGGGAATCCAGATCCCCTGTTCCTTTTAAGTCCTTTTCTGTGTACATTGAGACAAAACATTTGGAGGCATGACTCATGTAAAATATCACATATCTCAGAAAAAAGTTTTTACTTCTCCACAGGCAGTTGTGGTAAAAGGAGCCAGTCTTGGTCTCCTTAAACATCTGTGAGTCATTTTCTCACCTAGGTGTTAGACGTTGCTATTTCCCACCCATCATGAAGCAGAAGTCCAATGGCCTTTCTCTCCTTCCACCATCATTTCAAAAGCTGAATGTATATTAATTGTTGACATTTAACTATGAATGATTTTAATCGTTATAATTGTCCTTGGGAAATTTGCATTTAAGCCTTGCTTCTAATTGTGTAAAAGTTACATAAAAAATACTTCGTTCCTTATTAAGTTTAGGCATCATATAAAACTTGGCAATGATGAATTCTCATCATATTTCAAGATCTTTTCTCTTACAGGAAAGAGGAAATAAGCAGAAGTCAGACTAGACTATGGCCATGACTGAGGGAGCCCAGAGCTGACAGAAAGCAGAATATTGCGGGTCCAGGCGGTGTGCATAACTTCTGTGCCCAGGGCTGGCCTACTCAGGCTTCACTCTCCATGCCCTGTGCTTCCTCTCTGCTGCTGTTGCTGCTAAGTCGCGTCAGTCATGTCTGACTCTGTGCGACCCCATAGACGGCAGCCAACCAGGCTCCCCTGTCCCTGGGATTCTCCAGGTAAGAACACTGGAGTGGGTTGCCATTTCTTTCTCCAGTGCGTGAAAGTGAAGTTGCTCAGTCGTGTCCATCTCTTAGCGACCCCATGGACTCTTGCCTGGGAAATCCTCTCCTCCAGGGACCCGTTTTTCTTTTACTCGAGAAACCAATATCTCAGTGATCCAAACCCATTTACAATGGGGAGGAGTGGTGGTCAGAACCTAGAATCTTTCATATAGAGTGAAGTAAGTCAGAAAAACAAATATCATGTATTAATACATATATATGGAATCTAGATAAAAGGTATCAGTTCAGTTCAGTTCAGTCGCTCAGTTGTGTCCGACTCTTTGCGACCCCATGAATCACAGCACACCAGGCCTCCCTGTCCATCACCAACTCCCGGAGTTCACTCAGACTCATGTCCATCGAGTCCGTGATGCCATCCAACCATCTCATCCTCGGTACTTTTCCTATTTGGAACCAGTCTGTTGTTCCATGTCCAGTTCTAACTGTTGCTTCCTGACCTGCATACAGATTTCTCAAGAGGCAGGTTAGGTGGTCTGGTATTCCCATCTCTTTCAGAATTTTCCACAATTTATTGTGATTCACACAGTCAAAGGCTTTGGCATAGTCAAGAAAGCAGAAATAGATGTTTTTCTGGAACTCTCTTGCTTTTTTGATGATCCAGCGGATGTTGGCAATTTGATCTCTGGTTCCTCTGCCTTTTCTAAAACCAGCTTGAACATCTGGAAGTTCACGGTTCACGGATTGCTGAAGCCTGGCTTGGAGAATTTTGAGCATTACTTTACTAGCATGTGAGATGAGTGCAATTGTGCGGTAGTTTGGGCATTCTTTGGCATTGCCTTTCTTTGGGATTGGAATGAAAACTGACCTTTTCCAGTCCTGTGGCCACTGCTGAGTTTTCCAAATTTGCTGGCAGATTGAGTGCAGCACTTTCACAGCATCATCTTTCAGGATTTGAAACAGCTCAACTGGAATTCCATCACCTCCACTAGCTATTTGCAGGGCAGAAATAGAAGTGTAGTCATAGAGAATGAACGTGTGGACATAGCAGGGGAAGGAGGTGGTAAGACAAATTGAGAAAGTAGTATTGACATATATACATTGACATGTGTAAAACAGAAAACTAGTAATGAAGCTGCCGTATTAACACAGGGAGCCCAGCTTGGTGCTCTGTGATGACCTAGAGGGGCGGGATGGGGCTGGAGGATCAAGGAGGGGAATATGTATGTATATATATATATATATAGCTGATCCATGTTGAGGCACAGCAGAAACTAACCCAGCATTGTAAATAAACTATATTCCAATTTAAAACATTTTAATTAAAAAAAATTTTTTTTTTACCCCATGCTTTCTTCTCTTTTTCATGTTTATCTAAACTCCCAGGTGTTTAGAGAGCACCGTGTCCACAGGGCCTAGAGGTTCTACTTCCTTAAATCCATCATTTCACATATTACTCAATGAGAAATTTCTTAGTTGTGTACAAAGGTCAGGAAGATTTCAGAATGAAAACAATGACATGAATACAAGGAGGAAGAGTGTAACCTAGTACCCTCAAAACCCAACAGTGAAGAGCACCCATATATTCCTCCTCCTCACCTTCTTCCCTTCCTCCTCCCAACCTTGAAGAGCCAGAGAGAACCCAGTGGAGGAGAGCGCAAAGCTCAAAGCAGGAAAAGGGAGAAAACTCCCCTGACAGAGCCCTCACCTCTTCTGCATCGTGGCTTACCTGTTGACAAGCCCCGAGCTGAGAGAGGTTGTTTAGCTCTAAAGCAGGATCCGGTATGAATACAATGGATGGAATCTGTCACTGATGTGAGGCAGTTTTTATGTTTGAAAGCATTGGGGTTCTTTTATATTCAGAAAGAATAGAATAAGGAGAAGAATCTGAGATAGCAGGTAGGGTAAAAAAAAATGAACTATTTCACTGAATTGTTCAAAGGGACAGTAGGAGAAAACAAAAATAGTTGATCAGCATGCACCCCTAAGGCCTGGCGCATACCACTTGAGGTAAGCAGTATTTAGTTTGTTTTCATTTAGGAGCACTATTTCAGGCACAACTGTCTATGCAGTATGATGACAATGGTGCTGATATTTATATTCTTCCCTCTGTCATTGGCTTTGGAGAAAGGAAGTGCACTCCAGAGACCCATATGTTGGGGATGCTGAATAAGGAGCCAGAAGTGTTCAGTACAATAATGAGTGACACTGATAATTCATGTTAAAGACTGATGAAAGAGCAAAATATAACAAGAAAAAGAATACTTTTATTATAAAAACTCTATCCCCAGTCCAGAATGGAAACAGTCCCTGGGGAGTGCTGTAGGCTTAGAGGAGGAGAGACAAAGTTTTGAGGAATTTGAGAATAAGCATTTTCTCTCTTTAAGTACAGAAAAGGAGACTGTCTGTAGAATTATTTGTGAGAATGGCCACAAGGCTGCTGTAAGAAGTACAGGGCGCTACCAGATGTCTTTCTCTAAACCAATGGATTCTAGGGATTTACCTCATAAAATAAAATTGTTAGGGGAAGCACACTGATTAAAACTGCCTACCCTGGTCAGGCACCATAGTAACCATTTGCATGAGCTGTTTTACTACAGGAGGTCCTGGTAAGGAACATGAAACTAATAAGCCTCCACCAACCGGAAGAGTTAGGGAAAGGTCAAAAGGAGACACCACATGTCCAACCACCTCCCAGAATCCTTCTCTCTGGCATCCATCTTGGCTGAACAAGGTGTGCACCACCAGGAAGGGCTCTGAGTCAGAATAATTGGCTATAGACAACCCGGAAACGAATCCCATCACCATAAAACCCGAGACTGCAAGCCACGTGACAGAGCTGTTCTCCTGGGTTTCCTTACCCTACTGCTCTCCACTCGGGTGCACTTTCCCAATAAAATCTCTTGCTTTGTCAGCACATGTGTCTCCTCAGATAATTCATTTCTGAGTATTAGACAAGAGCCCAGTTTTGGGGCCTGGAAGGGGTCCCCTGCCTGCAACAAAATTACTACAATTAAGACTCCGGTTCTGGTGATTTTAAAACATGTCAGCAAGTTATTTGACAGTGTTCTCATCAATAAGCAAAGTCTAAATCTTCTCCCCTTGGATATACACTGAACTTGGTGACTCTTTTAAATAACAAAAGCATCAGTGATGCTACATGGATTTTGAGTCTCAGTCACAAAGAGCTAAGACTTCCACCTAGCTCTTTCTTGGACCATGGACTCAGAGCTCTGAATGACCATGTGAGAATTTCAATGTCTCTGAAGACACTATACTGATGAGAAACAGGAGAACACAGAGAGAGATGTATGAAAAGCCTCAGCTGTTAGAGTCTTGCCAGCTCAGGGGCAACAGGTGAATGAGACGCTGCTAGATAATTCTGGTCCCAATTACTGTACTGTTCCTGGAAGAAGAAACCATTCTAGGATTGTTGTTGTTTATTCACTAAGTCATGGACTGTTTCCTGACAGGCTGCTCTGTACATGAGATTATCCAGGCAAGAATACTGGAGTGAGTTGCTACTTCCTTTTCCAGGAGATCTTCCCAACTCAGGCATAGAACTCACGTCTTGTGCATTGGCAAGTTGATTCTTTACAGTCTGTAAATATTTCAATTTAATTTGCACTTTCATAATTACTAGTTTGCGGAGAAGGCAATGGCACCCCACTCCAGTACTCTTGCCTGGAAAATCCCATGGACGGAGGAGCCTGGTGGGCTGCAGTCCATGGGGTCGCTGAGTCGGACACGACTGAGCGACTTCACTTTCACTTCTCACTTTCATGCATTGGAGAAGGAAATGGCAACCCACTCCAGTGTTCTTGCCTGGAGAATCCCAGGGACGGGGGAGCCTGGTGGGCTACCGTCTATGGGGTCACACAGAGTCGGACACGACTGAAGTGACTTAGCAGTAGCAGCAGCAATTACTAGTTTGAACAGCTTTTCAGTTTGATGGTCCCTGGCTAATCATCTCCCATTTGAATATTTTGCCTATTTGTTATGGAATTGCTTGTGCTTTTTTCTTTCTAAATTCTTAGGAGTTTTTTTTTTTTTTTTTTTACAGAATTTTGATACTAATCCTTTCAACTTACATAGTTGCAAATATTGTCACCTTTTTTTGTCACTTGTATTTTTAGTTTTTTAGTGAACCCAATGATAAAAGATTTTGGTTTTAATTTTTTCTTGAAATATAAAGTGTACAAATCTTAAGTGTACAGATCAATGAGTTTTTATATATCTATATACTTGACAGGGTATATAAGAGATATACACTTTTATATATCTATATACAATAGGGAGGGAACATACCCCACCCATCCCCAGAAAATTGGATTAAAGAATTATTGAGCATGGTTCTCACCCATCAGAATAAGACCCAGTATTCCCCTCAGTCAGTCTCTCCCATTAGGAAGCTTCTATAAGCCTTTTATCCTTATCCATCAGCAGACAGACAGAATGAAAACCACAATCACAGAAAACTAACCAATCTGATCACATGGACCACAGACTTGACTAACTCAATGAAACTATGAGTGAAGCCGTGTAGGGCCACCCAAGATGGACAGGTCATGGTAGAGAGTTCTGACAAAACGTGGTCCACTGGAGAAGGGAATGGCAAACCAGTATTCTTACCTTGAGAACCCCATGAACAGCATGAAAAGGCAAAAAGATAGGACACTGAAAGAGGCAAAAAGATAGGACACTGAAAGATGAACTCCACAAGTCGGTAGGTGCCCAATATGCTACAGAGATCAGTGGAGAAATAACTCCAGAAAGAATGAAGAGATGGAGCCAAAGCAAAAACAACACCCAGTTGTGGATGTGACTGTTGATGGAAGTAAAGCCTGATGCTATAAAGAGCTAAGGCACTGGGGAGAGGAACACAACAAAACTAACTGGACTATGAAGTCTATATCCCTGACCTCATTAACATCATAATCTAACTTCAGAACATGCTCAGCTGTAACTTGTGGAACAACTAACAGTGCACTAAGGAAGTCTGTGCGAATCAGATCATTCTCAGCTGAGCAGGGAGAGCAAGAAGGCTCAAAATTACATTTACTCCAAACGAATAATTCTGTACACTAATCGGACACCTAGACAACCTACAAGTCACATGTTAGCATAATGGGGGTGATAATTAAATGATGAGGTATTACAGTGGTTAGTAGTCCAGACTGCCTTAGAAGACATTCAACAAACATCGGCATGATTCCACATAATCGTTAGATTGTGTCTCAAGATCTTATCAGATGTGTTTTCAAGATCAAATGATATTTCAAAAAATGGCTATAAATTAGATGCTGGAAAATTAGTGATCTTTATAAGCAGAAATTTATCATTACTATCTAATGCTTTTATAGTAAAATCTTCCTAAAATACAACACACTTAAAAAATGTTCTTATTCATTGTCTCATTACTTCTTCAATAAAACCCTGTATGTGAGACAGCAAAAGAGACATAGATGTATAGAATAGTCTTTTGGACTCTGTGGGAGAGGGAGAGGGTGGGATGATTTGGGAGAATGGCATTGAAACATGTATAATATCATATATGAAATGAATCGCCAGTCCAGGTTCGATGCATGATACTGGATGATTGGGGCTAGTGCACTGGGATGACCCAGAGGGATGGTATGGGGAGGGAGGAGGGAGCGGGGTTCAGGATGGGGAACATGTGTATACCTGTGGCGGATTCATGTTGATGTATGGCAAAACCAATGCAATATTGTAAAGTAATTAACCTCCAATTAAAATAAATATATTTATACTAAAATAAATAGATAAATGAAATTTAAAAAATAAAGTTCAGTAAATAGTATGATTACTTTTCCCTCATAGAGATAGTAATGTAAATTTATGAAATAAGGAAAGAAATTAGAACCACCCAAATTTTCCAATTATTTCAAATCAGATGATAATCATTTTTATTCAGTGATTTTCAAATGATTCCCTGGCTCAGTCCACATGGCTTTTATCGGCCTCTGCACCTATTTACGCAGACACAGAAACACATAAACCAAATGACAAAGGGAAGGGAAAAGTTATAATTTTAAAAGATCTCTCACACACACACACACACACACACACACACACACACACTACACTCTTCACCCAATATTAACTGGAACTGATCAGTGATAGAAGACCTGTTAAAGAAGTCACGAGAAAAGGAAGTACAACTACTAAGCAAAAGAAAAAGCTGATGGGAATTTTAGGAAAGTACTTAGTTCCACTAACTGTGAAATAGTGCTTCCTAATTCCAAATAAAGAAATACATATTATGACTCTGTATATGTTTTTACAAGAAATGATTAATATATTACATATTGTTTTTATTTTAATTTTATCAGTATATCATGATTATCATTCAGTGCCAAGAAGTAGTCTTTCACAACTTCATTTGAATTAGATTGATATAATGAATCCATCAATCCTCCACTGCTGGATATTTCCATTGGTAAAGCGTCTGCCTATAATGCGGGAGACCTGGGTTCAATCCCTCGGTCAGGAAGATCTCCTGGAGAAGGAAATGGCAACCCATTCCAGTATTCTTGCCTGGAAAATCCCATGTATGGAAGAGCCTGGTAGGCTACAGTCCACGGGGTCGCAAAGAGTCCAGACACGACTGAGTGACTATCACTATGCTCATTTGTCTGTTTTTTATTTTTAATCTTTCTAGCCTCGTTCCTTCTCCCCAATAGCATTCTAATTTCTGAAGAGTAAAGTAACTCTTCTGGAAGTAACTATTTTACCTGGTTTTAAGTCTTAGGGGAGAAAAATTCTAGGAGACTGTCTTTTATTACAGAAGCCCAAGGAAAGACACGATCTCTCCTGGTTCAACAGCCAGGTGTTGGTATATGACCTAAATTTGGTCAGTTAGAGGCCTTCTCCTGGGCCTTCCTAACTGGAACTTTGAGTTAAATGTGGAAAGAAAATGCTAGAGTTTGCTAATCCCGACAATGGCAATGTCTGCTAGAGTTGTGAGGGCATCTGGACCAGGTCTGCCAGCCACAGGACAGTAACTGTGCTTCCTCCCTCTTCCTTCTTGATAATTTGATCCCCATCAGATCAGCTTCCCACCCCTTTGGAGATGCCCAAGAAGCCTCATTGGATACAATCTTTTGTGGAAAACTGATTCTGTAACATTAAGAATTTCAATGTTATAAAAGTCCTTTAAAAAAAAAAAAAAAAAAACCTTGTAGATATATTTTGCACTTATCCACTTTTATGTCTTTAAACCTTAGCCAAAGAGTACACAAAATTTTGTTAAAATATATATATATAGTGTCAAGTGCCAATCACATCTGACCCTGTGCGAGTGACCCCATGGACAGTAGCCCACCAGGATCCTCTGTTCCATGGATTTCTCCAGGCAAAAATACTGGAGTGGGTTGCTATTCCTTTCTCCAGGGCATCTTCCCAACTCAGGAAACAAACCCTGGTCTCCTGCATTGTGGGCAGATTCTTTACCACCTGAGCTATAAGGAAAGCCATATCAAACTGCCTTCTAAAAATGTAGCATAGGAGTTAAGAATGCTAGCGAACCTCATTGCAGAACTTTTCAAAACTTGTCTCCAAGCTTCAGTTTATTCATTTCAGTATGAGGTTCATCACAGCACTGATTGGGGCTATAGTAAGAAAAAAATGAGGAAATATATACAAAGTTGGAAAGTGAAAGTCGCTCAGCCGTGTCCGACTCTTTGTGACCTCACGGACTATACAATCCATGGAATTCTCTAGGCCAGAATACTGGAGCGGGTAGCCTTTCTTTTCTCCAGCAGATCTTCCCAACCCAGGGATATAACCCAGGTCTCCCACATTGCAGGCAAGATTCTTTACCAGCTGAGCCACAAGGAAAGCCCAAGAATACTGGAGTGGGTTCAGTTCAGTTCAGTTCAGTCATTCAGTCGAGTCCGACTCTTTGTGACCCCATGAATCGCAGCACGCCAGGCCTCCCTGTCTATCACCAACTCCCGGAGTTCACTCAAACTCACGTCCATCGAGTCAGTGATGCCATCCAGCCATCTCATCCTCGGTCGTCCCCTTCTCCTCCTGCCCCCAATCCCTCCCAGCATCAGAGTCTTTTCCAATGAGTCAACTCTTCGCATGAGGTGGCCAAAGTACTGG
>SJYT01049663.1:3417-24188 GCA_006410635.1 Cephalophus harveyi
AGTAAATTTTGTCATCAATAAACAATGAAGAATACTTTTTTTGTTTCCTTTAGAGTGGTCTTTAAAAATGAAAATAGAAATATATATTTTTTCTTCAAATTTGGAATTTGGTATGGATTAAAAACTGTATCAGTATAGAAGATAAAGTAATATAGAGTGTCATATCAGAATAAGTTTAGAGTTTTTTGTACATTCTTTCATTCACCCTAAGTACGAAGTCTGAGTATCAGTTAGCTTTTGTCATGCAACAAACTATCACAAATCTGAATGGATGAAAATAACAAATAACCATGTATTTAGTTGAAAAATTTATAGATGGGCAATTTTAAGTAGGCTCAACTGGCCTATTCTTTTGATTTTGCTTGAGTGCTTTACATCTGTGGTGAAGCTACTGGGTCATCTGGGACCTGGCTAGTCTGGCAATAGAAACCACTGGGCTGTCTCTGCCCCAAACCAAGTGTTCTTTTACCCTCTGTATGTCTGAGGTCCTTCATATAGTGTCTGCTCAAAATTCCAAGAGAAATCAGAAGTATGCAAGATTTTTTAATGTTAAGACTCACAACTGACACAGTGCCATTTCTGCTGCATTCTTTTAACCATTCCCAGTCACACTATGAGATTCAAGAAATATAAGAATATACTCCATCTCTTGATAGAAAAACAACAAAATTACACTGTAAAGGGGTATGGAAACAGTAAAGCAGATAATAGTGACTACCTTTGAATGTAGCCAACCATTGTTCTATTAAGACCACAAAATTCTATTTGGAATTTTCAAGCTTACCTGTGTGAGTCGCCACACAACATGAACATTGTCTCAATCATCTAACTGTCAGAGCAACTTTTCTATCAAAACATACTGCTTCCCACCAACTGTGGAAGTGGGTACTACCAAAGTTTCCCATATTCATAACAAAGACCTAATATATTAGGAGAAATATAGGAACAAACATAGTAACACACAAGTCAGAAACATGGTAATTGTAAGAAACAAATATTCAAAAACAATTCTAAGAAGTGGAAACATTTCTAATTTTAAAAAGTATGAAAAGGTTAAAATATGCAAAACACAGCCATTAGAATCAGAAAAACATGTAAATAAAGATAATTTTACTACTAGAGAATCCAGTGGCTAGAAGTGCTATTGTTGTGTTTTTTCAGTTATTACATTATTTTGATTCATATCACTTCTAATTCTCTGTAACAAAGAATCAGAGTTAAATAATATTTTTGTAATAGATGAAAACAAAACCAGAGTCATCAAGGTGCCCCCAAATTATCCATATGTGAATAAAAATTATATTCTTATCCTCCAATTTCAATTTCCTGTCAAAATTTTAGATTAACATTTTGCCCTTTAAATATTTATACTGAATCAGCACAGTATATCTAGAAGATCTTTTATGTTAAATTAAAATAAATTACTATTCTCAGACCACGTATCATCTGAGAGATCTTCCAGTTCTTCTGTTACTGTTTTATTTTTCCAAGTTGGATGTGATTCAACATGTCCTTTTGCTTTATCCTAAAGGGAAAAATAATCATGTGTCCTTGGTGTACAATTTACTTATGAAAGAACAGATTGTATCTTTTTTAAAAATCATAGATATTTAAATAAGATAATCTGAGCAACATTGCCACAGAGGTAAGAATGCTGACAATCATATACACAAGAGAGCTTTGCTTTAAATCTGTTTGTTTTGCCTTGTTTTAAGATTTCATGGTGTATCTCCCTACTTGCAGATACTATATACTATGTTAGTTTAGAAAACTCAGTTCTCTAATGATGCAGTGCTATTTCTACACACACACACACAAACATACACATATAATAACTTTTTATTTTCCAAAAATTGATTTTGATTCTTTCTGAAAGACCAGCAAATCTTTCACAGTTACGTGCTTTTTCCTTCCTATTTTTTACAGTTATAATCTTTTCAAAACACTGACTTTTTTTCGCTCCAAACTTTAAATTAAAATTTAAATTTTTACCCCTATCTCTTCTCCTATTTGTTGTTGTTAATTAATTGTATCTAACCCTATTCACTTTCATGCATTGGAGAAGGAAATGGCAACCCACTCCAGTGTTCTCACCGGGAGAATCCCAGGGACGGGGGAGCCTGGTGGGCTGCCGTCTATGGGGTCGCACAGAGTCGTACACGACTGAAGCGACTTAGCAGCAGCAGCAGCAACCCTATTACTATGGACATTGGCCTTTAAGTTTTTATGATAAACCATAATCTACCCAGGCATATGTTATGGTTCTGGAATATTTTTTAAATTATGGGTATTTAAAATTTCTAGAATTCTATTTTACTATTTTTTTAATATTATGAGACAACCATTTAATTAAGATACATGATTGCTAATTATGTGTGAAAGTCACTTTGTCATATCTGACTCATTGTAACTTCATGGACTATACAGTCCATGGAATTCTCCAGGCCAGAATACTGGAGTGGGTAGCCATTCTCTTCAGGAAATCTTCTCAATTCAGGGATTGAATTCAGGTCTTCCACACTGCAGACAGATTCTTTACCAGCTGAGACTTCAGGGTTTTTAATCACTTCATTAATGTATGTGGTACACTAAATAATTGTCCCCATGGATATCTAGGACCTAGTATCTGGAACTTGTGACTTTCACATTAAGTAGCAAAATGGATTTTGCAGATGGGATTAAGTTAAAGGTCTTGAGATGGATAGACTATCCCAGAATAACTGCATAGGAAATCGAAATGCTGGTAAGATGGTGACAAAGGGAATTTGGCACAGAGCAGAAGGTAATATGATGAAAGAGGAGAAAGAGACATGAGATTTTTGCTACCAACCTTAAGTATATATAGGAAGGGACCATGAGCCAAGAAATGAAGCTCGAGAAGCTTCTAAGACAAGGAACAGGTATTTTCTCTTTGGAGAAAATATACATTGGTTTCCATCCCGTGAAATCCATTTTGGACTTGGGACTTCCAGAAATGTGAGAAAATAAATGTGTGTTGTTCTAAATCATCAAGTTGTAACTTTTAGAGAACCCATACTAAACATTAAGCTCCAGAAGAGCTGGCACTGTATGTTCCTGGCATGTGGTAGGGATTCAGTAAATAGTGTTAAATGAACAAATGAATGAATTAGATTCAGTGTTATTGGTCCTATTTGGATCATCATCAAGTAGAAAAAATTGTCATGAATTTCCCATGTTTGGATGTCTTGCCATAGAATTTTAGAGATGGAACTCTAGCAACATTTGAAAGTTTCAAACTATGCCCTATTTGAATGTAAACTTCACGAAAGCAAAGATTTCCATATGTTTTATTCTCTGCTGTTTCTCCACCATCGAACAGATGGTTTGTAAATATTTATCAAATTAATTAAATAAAGCAGTTCTATTCCACTCAATTCAACAGATAGTTTTAGTACCTTAGATATGCTGGGCACTGAACTAGATGTTGACCTTTACCAATAAGAGGGCCATGGTCTCTGTATTCTTCAGCATACAGCCTAAAAATGGAGCTCAGCAAGTCAGCCAATAATTTCAATAGAGAAAGTATAGCTTGCTATTTGAATATCATAGTAGAGAGCATATAACATGGAAATGTTCTAAGAGGACATCTGCTGTTTTTGTCAACCTCCAATCCATTTCTGTTTCCTCTGAAAAAATATATTAGATTTTCCTTAGCAAACCACAGTTTTCTATCAGTCTTTGTAGTTGAAATGAGAGTGACATAACTTCATAATCAGCCAATTGGTATATCCCATCCTCCTTCACCATAATATTTGGTTCAGGAAATATTATATCTTAATAAATCCCTGGGCATTTGCTAAAATGGAAAGACATAAAGTCATCACATTTGTGCTGTTCTAGTTGACTCATTGGAAAAGACCCTGATACTGGGAAAGGTTGATGGTAAAAGGAGAAGAGGGTGGCGGAGGCTGAGACAGATAGCATCACGGGCACAATGAATATGAATTTGAGCAAACTCAGGGCTATAGTAGAAGACAGAGAATCCTGGCATGCTACAGTCCATGGAGTCACAGAGTTGGACACAACTTATCAACTGAACAACAACAACAGTTAGTACAAAGATGCACCAAGGACTGCTCTGACAGAAAAATTAGCCTGGAAATGAAATTAACACAGACGCAGAACAAACCAAGGGAATAATGGCACTGCTTCTTAACTTTACCTTTGAAACTTTAAGTACCAGGTGTCTTTTTTCCTATTTTATGCTAATTTCAATGGAAATTCTGTCCCTTGATGAAAAGAATCTTCTCTGATAAGGTCAAAATTGTTTTTAGTGTAAATTACTGATGATAAGTGAAGCTCTATTTTAGCAATAGAAATTCTTTGGGGATTAATGCCTACTCCCTGCTGAGCATGAGGAACACAGCAAATATAAAGATGAAGAAAAGGCACAATTTTTCCCCTGGAAGGATAAAAAGAGACAAGAGGCTTTATATGGACTCAAGGCAAACCATTCAAATACCACAGTAATCCAAGTCTATGCCCCAACCACTAATGTCAAAGAACCTGAAGTTGAACAGTTCTATGAAGACCTACAAGATCATTTATAACTAATGCCCCCAAAAGATATGATTTTCATCATGGGGGACTGGCATGCAAAAGTAGGAACTCAAGAGATACCTGGAGTTACAGGCAAATTTGGGCTTGGAGTACAGAATGTAGCAGGGCAAAGATTAACAGAGTTTTGCCAAGAGAGCACACTGCTGCTGCTGCTAAGTCGCTTCAGTCATGTCCGACTCCTAGTGACCCCATGGACTGCAGCGCACCAGGCTCCTCCATCCATGCGATTTTCCAGGCAAGAGTACTGGAGTGGGGTGCCATTGCCTTCTTCCAGAGAGCGCACTAGTTATAACAAAACCCTCTTCCAAAAACACAAGAGACGACTCTACACAAGGACATTCCCAGATGGTCGATACCAAAATCAGACTGATTATATTCTTGCAGCCATAGAGAAGCTCCTTACAGTCAGCAAAAACAAGACTGGGAGCCTACTGTGGCCCAGATGATGAACTCTTTATTGCCAAACTCAGACTTAAATTGAAGAATGTAGGAAAAACCACTAGACCATTCAAGTATGACTTAAATAAAATCCCTTAGGATTATACAGTGAAAATGACACATAGATTCAAGGTATTAGATCTGATAGACAGAGTGCCTGATGAACAATGGATGGAAATTGTACAAGAGGCAGTGGTCAAGACCACTCCCAAGAAAAAGAAATGCAAAAAGGAAAAATGGCTGTCTGAGGAGGCCTTACAAATAGCTGAGAAAAGAAGAGAAGCTAAAGGCAAAGGAGAAAAGGAAAGATATACCCATTTGAATGCAGTTCCAAAGAATAGCAAGGAGAGATAAGAAAGCCTTCCTTGGTGATCAGTGCAAAGAAATAGAGGAAAACAATAGAATGGGAAAGACTAGAGATCTCTTCAAGAAAATTAGAGATACCAAGGGAACATTTCATGCAAAGATGGGCCCAATAAAGGACAGAAATGATATGGAACTAATAGAAGCAGAAGATATTAAGAAGAGGTGGCAGGAATACACAGAAGAATTATACAAAAAGAAAAGATTTTCTTGACCCAGATAACCACAAGGTGTGATCACTCACCTAGAATCAGACATCCTGAAAAGTGAAGTCAAGTGGACCTTAGGAATCATCACTATGAACAAACCTAGTAGAGGTGATGGAATTCCAGTTGAGCTATTTCAAATGATGCTGTGAAAATGTTGTACTCAATATGCCAGCAAATTTGGAAAACTCATCAGTGGCCACAGGACTGGAAAAGGTCAGTTTTCATTCCAATCCCAAAGAAAGGCAATGCCAAAGAATGTTCAAACTACCACACAATTGCACTCATTTCACACACTAGCAAAGTAATGCTCAAAATTCTCCAAGCCAAGCTTTAACAGTACGTGAACGGTGAACGTCCAGATATTCAAGCTGGCTTTAGAAAAGGCAGAGGAACCAGGGATCAAATTTCCAACATCTGTTGGATCATCAAAATAGCAAGAGAGTTACAGAAAAATATCTACTTCTGCTTTATTGACTACACCAAATCCTTTGACTGTGTGGATCACCACAAACTGGAAAATTCTTAAAGAGATGGGAATACCAGGCCACCACACCTGCCTCTTGAGAAACCTGTATGCAGGTCAAGAAGCAACAGTTAGAACTGGACATGGAACAGACTGGTTCCAAATTGGTAAAGGACTACATCAAGGCAGTATATTGTCACCTTGCTTATTTAACTTATATGCAGAGTACATCATGCAAAATACTGGGTTGGATAAAGCACAAGCTGGAATCAAGATTGCCAGGAGAAATATCAATAACCTCCCATATGCAGATGACACAGCCCTTATGTCAGAAAGTGAAGAAGAACGAAAGAGCCTCTTGATGAAAGTGAGAGTGGGAAAAGTTGGCTTAAAATTCAACATTCAGAAAACTAAGATCATGGCATCCAGTCCCATCACTTCATGGCAAATAGATGGGGAAACAGTGAGAGACTTTATTTTCTTGGGCTTCAAAATCACTGCAGATGGTGACTGCAGCCATGAAAGTAAAAGATGCTTGCTCCTTGGAAGGAAGGCTATGATAAACTTAGACAGCATGTTATAAAACAGAGACATTATTTTGCCAACAAAGGTCCATCTAGTCAAAGCTATAGTTTTTCCAGTAGTCATGTATGGATGTTAGATCTGGATTATAAGGAAAGCTGAGCACTGAAGAATTGATAGTTTTGAACTGTGGTGTTGGAGAAGACTCTTGAGAGTCCCTTGGACTGCAAGGAGATCCAACCAGTCCATCCTAAAGGAAATGAGTGCTGAATATTCATTGCAAGAACTGCTGCTGAAGCTGAAACTCCAATACTACGGCCACCTGATATGAAGACCTGACTCACTGGAAAAGACCTTGATGCTGGGAAATATTGAAGATGGGAGGGGAAGGGAACGACAGAGGATGAGATAGTTAGATGGCATCACTGACTTGGTGGATATGAATTTGAGTAAACTCCGGGTTTGGTGATAGACAGGGAGGCCTGGTGTGCTGCAGTCTATGGGGTCGCAAACGTTGGACACGACTGAGCGACTGAACTGAACTGAACTGAAAGGTTAAAAGAGGTTAGGGTAGTTAAATAGGGACTGCTACCTGAGAATTAAATGGCATGGGAAAATAATAGGCTTCTATATATAGAAGCTGAGATAAAAATATCATCATTGTGAGTATTATGCTTTGATACTGTTTGCAAAGGATTTATTCACTATACCGGTCACATTGTACATGGAAAATTCAGGTTCTCTGAGAACCTCAAATTCCATCAAGTATCACAGGGAAAACCACATTTGGTGGTTCTGTGATGTGGATATTGTTCTCCCATCAATTATAATAAATCTGAACTGAACTAGCCAGGATTCAGTCAGGAAAGCAAGCTCACTGTGGATACTACAGTATAGGGGGTTTATTTCAGAATGAAGATCTTGTACAGTTGTGAGGGCAACTGGAGTACTAAGGGCCCAAAAGTAATGTCATCAACAAGCCCTCGGGGCATTGGGGCAGGTGGTAAGTCAGACATTGCAAGTAGATCTGGAGAGGCAGCAGATCCAGCTGCCAGAGAGAACGTGAGGAGAACTCATGTCGACTATCATCTCTGAAGCTGACAGTGGACTTGGGCTCACTCTTGGTCAGCAGTGCTAGCAGTTGGGTCAAAAGCTGGATATGAGAAAGGAGACAGGGACCCTCTCTCAGTTTCTCAAAATCTCTCTCTCACCACAGTTACTTCCATGTGGCTTTCAGAGAACCTTGTCATTTCCTCTTCCCAAATTTCATCCAATTAAAAAAAAAATCAACCTCAGAATTCAGAAATCCAGAATTCTATAGGGAAGGGAAATTTGGGAACTTAGTTTCAGCTAAGCTAATTTTGTTGTTCTCTCTTATCTCTGAATTAGGATTTCTTCTGATTATCATTCATTTTCCTAATGAAAATAATCAGTAGTATAATCAACTAGAATCCAACAACTATAGATTGTCTAAGTGTTTACCTTCTTAACACATCAGCTGCTAAATATGTGTTTCAGACTGTCTCTTCACATTAATAGTTTGTTTGGAATGTCTGAGTGTCTCACTGAGTTAACCAATTGACCACATTGATGGACAGGCAGACTAATCAATGAGCTTTGAAAGTTTGAATTTGGGTATAACAGAACCTTAGCCACAGAATCGTAGAATTCAACAACTTGACAACGGCAGTAGAGTTTAAAAACCATTACCCATCTGTGACTAAACTCCATCAGTGATGCTCTCGAAAATAATTTCAAAATAACAATCAGAAAATGTTTGATAAAAGAACAGCACAGAGAAACTCACTCATAATTACCCAAGGGGATAGCATGAGACGGATAAATCAATTCAAATATGAGTCCCAAGGTGCCTTTTAGCTAAAAGAAGTGGTACTGACCTCATATGTTATGTGAAAAAAATAGTAACACTGTGTAATGATTTTCATCTTAAAATCATTGAATATCAGGACTGTAAAGGGTTATGGCTGTCTACTGTTACAGAGATGATAAATGCTAATGTTATCAAGGGCCAAAGCGGAAATAGGCTGAGACTCTAATCCCCAGGTGTAGATTATTGTTCCCGGTCTCATTTTCTTCAGTATCCCTTTTCTTTTCTTTTTCTACACCTACATTTGGAGTGATTTCAATGTTGCAAAAATATAGGCAATGGACAGGTGCAAGGGGACAGAGAAACCTGGCAGTTGAATAGAAGATGTTTTTTCTGGAACCAGTTAACTGAATAGCCCATCTGCAACATCAGTCCTCACATGCTTTGAACTCTGGAAATGTGTTCTCAAACACAAAGCATGATCCAGCTACCGCAAATATTTTCTCACACAACAGCAAATCATTTGCAATTCTATTTAAGAGAGACTCTGAGTCTGAGTAAGTAAAATAAGTGTGTGGCCATGAACTTAGATATATTAAATTAAATTATACCTTTGGCCTTGGATTCAGTTTGGTGTGCACACTCAGTCATTTAGTCAGTCCGACTCTTGGCGACCCCACGGACTGTAGCCCACCAGGCTTCTCTTTCCATGGTTATTCTCCAGGCAAGAATATTGGAGTGGCTTGCCATTTTCTCCTCTGGGGCATCTTCTCCACCCAGGGAACAAACCTGTCTGTCTAGCATCTCCTTACATTGGAAGGCAGGTTTTTTACCATTGAGTCACCAGGGAAGCCATTCAGTTTAGCAATGCTACATAAGGAGTACAAAGTAAAAGGACATTTGGCAATTATTAAAAGATGCTGTGGCCACCCAGTAGATTTTTATAATTTGTTCCCAGAAAGCACTCTTCCCTCAATTATTGGTGATTCTGTGTGAAAATGAGTTATTGCACCTCCATCTCCACCTGTATATTGCAGCTGTATAAAGCTCTTAATAAAAATGGAACACTTCTGTGTTCTTTGATATAAGTGCTTTCTATTAATTCCCATGCATACACGTACAGGTAAAACACATAAACTAAAACAAACAAATCTTCCTGCTCTTTTTTGAAATAAACTGACATTGTTTCTAGGCTTAGGGTTGAAAACTGCTTATAGAGCTGGTCAGAGAATTTGGGTAGAGTTTGTTTGTTTATTCAAATGTTGGTTTAATTCTGTATATACCAAATTTCTTCATTGTGAGTCTGGAAGAGTGAGTAGACAACTTCTGTAAGTTTTTGAAAATCCAAGTTTCATTTTTTTTAATAGCAAAGAGGGAAAGAAATCCTATTCATCTGTTTTTCTAATAACCTATTAGGTACATTTTCAGACTGAATTTTTTTTGGCATGGTCAAAATCTGTTACCTTTGTTCCTGAAATTAACACTAATTCTGTAAATAAAACAAGAGCTAAATTAATGCTAAAAGGAACAAAAGCAATTACAATGTCAATTTTCTCTCTGTATGNTTTGGAGGGGTGCGGTTGTTATGCAACTATAGGCAATTGATACATACATAAGTACAATTTTGAACTATATTTGTAGGATCACAAAGGTGTTCTTAAGACTTGCATATATTTTAATGAAACAAGATATGTTAATCTATATTTTCTCAAGTTCACCAACTTTTGCATTATTCATGGTTTTACAAATGTGACTGCATTTCTATCTCAAATTCCTCTGTTATTCTGGTGAATTGAAAATTTCTGTAAATTTTCTGTTTACCTGGCAACAGATGGTTTTCTGTTTCCCTGACAACTCTTCCACTTTGGACACTTTTTTTTTTATCATTAAAGTACATAGTCTTTGAAATGAGGTAGTTTGTACCTAGAGAGTATACAGGATTAAGTCTGTCTCTTATACACATCTAGATGTGTATAAGAGACAGATATACATATATATATATTTATATGCTGTGTGATCCTTTCTTTATATATCTTTATTATCTTTGTGTGTGTATATGTGTATATATATATATATATATATATATATGCACACACACACATGTAAGCTTCCTCTGTGGTTCACATGGTAAGGAATCTGCCTGCAATGTGGGAGACTTAGGTTCGATCCTTGAGCCGGGAAGATCCCCTGGAGAAGGGAATGGCAACCCATTCCAGTATTCTTGCCTAGAGAATTCCTTGGACAGAGGAGCCCTGGTGGGCTACAGTCCATGGGTTGCAGAGTTGGACATGACTGGTCAACTGCACCTTCACTTTCATGTAAATATATGTGTGTGTGTGTATATATGTGTGTGTTTGTATGTGTGTGTGTGTGTGTATTCTTGAGGTCACCATCATCTGGATCTCTATTAAATATATAAACATGATATACTTCCAGTAAAAAAATGGCTAAGATTTCCCTGGTGGCTCAGCAGTAAAGAATTCACTGGCCAATACAGGTGACTTGGGTTCAAAACCTGGTCCAGGAAGATCCCACATGCTGCAGAGCAACTAAGCTAGTATGTCACAACTATAGAGGCTGTGATCTAGAGCTTGGAACCACAACTACTGAAGTCTGAGCACCCAAGAACCTGCGATCCACAGCAAGCCACTGCAATGAGAAGCCCGCACAATGCAACGAGACAGTAGCCCCTACTCATCACAACTAGAGAAAAGCCTACACAGCAACAAAGACCCAGCACAGCCAAAAATAAATAAATGAATAAATAATTTGTTGATTTTTAAAATGGCTGATTTTTTTAATGGTTAATGAATCAGCATTCTAGCAGATGTTTAACAACGACCTCTGTGAAAAAAAGTTTGTGTACCCTATACACATATCTGTATGCAGGGGATTCCCTGTTCGCTCAGAGGGTAAAGAGTTTGCCTGCAATGTCGGAGCCCCAGGTTCAGTCCCTGGGTCAGGAAGATCCCCTAAAGAAGGTAATGGCAATCCACTCCAGTATTCTTGCCTGGAGTATTCCCCATGGATAGAGGAGCCTGGTAGGCTACCCTCCATAGGGTCGTAGGCCGGGAAGCAACCATTAGAACTGGACATGGAACAACAGACTGGTTCCAAATAGGGAAAGGACTACATCAAGGCTGCATATTTTCACCTTGCTTATTTAACTTATATGCAGGGTACATCATGAGAAATACTGGGCTGATGAAGCACAAGCTGGAATCAAGATTTCCAGGAGAAACATCAATAACCTCAGATATGCAGATGACACAGCCCTTATGGCACAAAGTGAAGAAGAACTAAAGAGCCTCTTGATGAAAGTGAAAGAAGAGAGTGAAAATGTTGCCTTAAAACTCAACATTCAGAAAAATTCAGAAAAATTCAGAAAAGATCATGACACAGCCCTTATGGCACAAAGTGAAGAAGAACTAAAGAGCCTCTTGATGAAAGTGAAAGAAGAGAGTGAAAATGTTGCCTTAAAACTCAACATTCAGAAAAATTCAGAAACATTCAGAAAAGATCATGGCATATGGTCCCATCACTTCATGGCAAACAGATGGGGAAACAGTGGAAACAGTGACAGACATTATTTAAAAGGGCTCCAAAAATCACTGCAGGTGGTGATTGCAGTCATGAAATTAAAAGACACTTGCTCCTTGGAAGAAAAGTTATGACCAACCTAGATTGCATATTTAAAAGCAGAGACATTACTTTGCCAACAAAGGTCCATCAAGTCAAAGCCATGGCTTTTCCAATAGTCATGTATGGATGTGAGATCTGGACTATAAGGAAAGCTGAGTGCCAGAGAATTGATGGTTTTAAACTGTGGTGTTGGAGAAGACCCTTGAGAGTCCCTTGGACTGCAAGGAGATCCAACTAGTCCATCCTAAAGGAAATGAGCCCTGAATATTCATTGAAACAACTGATGCTAAAGCTGAAACTCCAATACTTTGGTCACCTGTTGAGATGACCTGAATCATTGGAAAAGACCCAGATGCTGGAAGGACTGAAGGCGGGAGGAAAAGGGATGACAGAGGATCAGATGGTTGGATGGCATTACCGACTCAATGAACATGAGCTTCAGTAAACTCTGGGAGTTGGTGATGGACAGGGAGGCCTAGCATGCTGCAGTCCATGTGGTTGCAAAGAGTCGGACACGACTGAGCGACTGAACTGACTGATACATATATATGTGTTTGTATATCTATATACATGCATCCATGTATGTGTACATACATATGTTTAATACCAATTTTATTAATACAATGTATGTTAGCAGAGAATTGAAATACAATTGTAAAATTTATGTATTAAAAAGCAAAGACATTACTTGCCTACAAAGGTAGATACAGTCAAAGCTATGGTTTTTCCAGTACTCATGTACAAATGTGAAAGCTAGTCAATAAAAAAGGCTGAGTGCCGAATAATTGATGCTTTCAAAATGTGGTGGTGGAGCAGACTATTGAGAGTCCCTTGGACAGCAAGGAGATCAAACCAGTCAATCCTAAAGGAAATCAAGTCTGAATATCCATTGGAAGGACTGATGCTGAAGCTGAAACTCCAACACTATGGCTACCAGATTCGAAGAACTGACTCATTGGAAAAGACTCTTGATACTGGGAAAAACTGAAGGCAGGAGAAGGGGATGACAGAGGATGAGATGGTTGGATGGCATCACTGACTCAATAAACATGAGTTTCAGCAAAGCCCAGGAGATGATATAGGACAGGGAAGATTGGCATGCTGCAGTCCACTGGATTGCAAAGAGTTGGACAAGACTGAGTGACTGAACAACAAAAAAATAAAATGTACAGTACTCTTAAATATAAATTCCATAGAGTCATTTTATTCTCACAGAAGTCTTTTGTGAAATTGTACTGAATGCGTATACCTTGAGCCAATCTCTCATTGCAGTTCAACATAACTTGACAGTTAGAGTTGGATTCCAATCCACCAACTCTGTTCTAGGTAAATGTACTGTTATTAAGTCTGATATGCTATATAATCTTAGTTTCTCACCCTCATACACATTATTTATTTACTGAAAGCTCTTTCAGCATCAGAACTAAATCAAGATCTGATTTGTGATGTTTGCTAGTTTCTGTGTGTAAATATTCTCATGGCTGATTTCAAGCTAACATGACATCACCATGAATGTGGATTTGGATAGATACAGTAGTTCTTCACGATACAGGATTAGCATCATAACAGGTACTATAAATTTTATGTGTCTTATATATATAAACCACTTCAACACCATAAATAATAGTAAAATGCACTAATTAGAAGTAATGAGTTTTGAATATTTATTATTTTTAATATAATTATTTTACTTTTAAGATGACATAATTTAACTTTGAACAGTGTCTGTGCTTAATAACTTGCTTACAAAATTCCTAAGAATATCACTCAGCTCCCAAGAGTTGCCACAAGTTGGTTGCAGCACATCCCTGGCTAAATACATTATTAATAAATATATATGATATATATGTTTTGTATTATATAATTTGCATATAAAATGTAAAACTAATCTATGTAATTAGAAGTCAGATAGAGGTTATTCTTGTCTGTTTCAACTGTGATTGGCAGGTCTTCTTGAAAGACAGCCATGGTCTGCATCCTGACTTGAATACTGGTTACCTTAGGTGGGTTCAATTTGTACAAATTCATTGAACTTATATTCATATTCAGTTCCAATAATCAAACTGAATATGATTAAATCTGAACTGCTGAGGACAAAAATTTGGCACAATATTTTGAAAGGTCCTCATGTGATTCCAATATGAAGTTTGAGAACCAGAATTTTTCCATATCATTTAATTAGTCTGTCAAATTATACTAGTTTAAAATATGCTAATGTGCTATTTACTGATATAAGCAAAAGGAAATGAAACAAATTATAATATAATCAGAAAAGATCATATTATTAGGAGGTATTTTGAGCAAAATCTAGCTCCTTATCATGACTTAAGAAGCCCTGGGTAGTTTAGCCTCTCCCTCGCTGTCCAGTCTCTAGTTTTCTCTGATTCTAATTCAGTGAAACCAGCAGAGAAAATATCCAGGCAAACTGCAGAATCACAAAAAGACAGTGAGTTGTTTTAAAGCACTAGTTTGGAGGGGTGCGGTTGTTACGCAACTATAGGCAATTGATACATACATAAGTACAATTTTGAACTATATTTGTAGGATCACAAAAGTGTTCTTAAGACTTGCATATATTTTAATGAAACAAGATATGTTAATCTATATTTTCTCAAGTTCACCAACTTTTGCATTATTCATGGTTTTACAAATGTGACTGCATTTCTATCTCAAATTCCTCTGTTATTCTGGTGAATTGAAAATTTCTGTAAATTTTCTGTTTACCTGGCAACAGATGGTTTTCTGTTTCCCTGACAACTCTTCCACTTTGGACACTTTTTTTTTTATCATTAAAGTACATAGTCTTTGAAATGAGGTAGTTTGTACCTAGAGAGTATACAGGATTAAGTATTGGTATTGAGGGAAGAAAATGTT
The DNA here is from genome assembly GCA_006410635.1 of Cephalophus harveyi. Taxonomy (NCBI): domain Eukaryota; kingdom Metazoa; phylum Chordata; class Mammalia; order Artiodactyla; family Bovidae; genus Cephalophus; species Cephalophus harveyi. The sequence goes on from SJYT01049663.1 coordinate 18,338, forward strand.
AGAAATTCTGTACTCTTCTATTTTGTCTAATGCTTTTGTTAATTTTAATTTTTATGTGCATTTTATAATGTATGTAGCATAAATATAGATATATTGGTTTATATGTTTATAACCACTATTTTTTTATTTGTCATAAAATTTGGGTAAGTATCTAAGTCATACTACACTCTGAGCAGAAGCTAGCTTTTGTACATAATGGACAGCAATTTGAAAAAGCCAAATGTTATGTAAATTTAACTTTATGTCAAGAACGAAAGTCTTGAACAAATGCTAAGCAGACATTTCATCTGAGTATTGGATTCTCATCATAAACTCTGACACTGTCTAGCCGCACGGTCCTTGACAAGTCTTACATTTCTGATTTCTCCATTGATAGAATAAAGGTAATAATCTTTCATTTGCCTTGTTTCAAACTCAGATGAAATACTGCATGTAAAACTCTTTATAAACTAGAAAGCACCAAATATAAAGTATAACTAATCAAATGTTAAAGGTTAGTCTTTCTTTTCCCTTTACAACTAGGCATTCCATGATTATTATCTTATTTTCAGCAAGGGCAAATGCATATTTCTCAGAATAACTATATATTTGAAAAAATGATCTCTTTTAAGTGAAGTGTTTTGGAAATGATAACAGTCCTCTTAAGAGCTAAGGAGAAAGAAGAATTTTGGCTGCTTGGGGATTTATTCAGAGTGGAGGTCACATTGGAGAAACATTGAGAAACATTGGATTTACTTTCATTTAGGAGGAAATCAATCTCAAGAAAGACAATGCAGATGAAAACAATCAGATGAGGAGAGACTTGGGGATTAAAAAAAAACAAAACAAAACTTCAGAGGTCTCAATAGTAGTATAGTCTGACTTAAATAAAGGATACATGAAGGAGAGTAAAGGAAGACATGGCTCATGACACAGGTGAGATGGAATTAATTGGAGAACTTTCAATATTTGTTAAAGGAAATTGAATTTGAATGCTTGATTAGACAGTTTGAACTTCACAGGAAATGGGATCTGTGAAGGTCTTGACACAGAGTAATGACAAAATCAGCTGTGCCTTATGAAGGCTTGTCTGCACAGGAGTCAGTGTCAATAAGCTATGCCTTAGAAAGGATGTCACGGATGCCCTTAAATAGGGAGAAGTCTTAGGAGGCCACTATAAAAATTGAGCAGAGTTACTGAGGATTTACTTGAATGATGACCCTCAAACTGGAAAAGGAATGAACAAATATGTCCTGAGGTAAAATACAGCATAAAAGTTTTTAGATGTTTAGATTATTTATAACACAATGTCACTGGGTATCTCCTACCCAATAATATTAAAATAACATTGGCTGTGTGTTTAATATGCTACTTCTGCAACTAACAGTACTAAAATTATGCCTGTGTCGATTGTGTCTAAACAAACTGTATTAGTTAGCTTTGCAAATTAGGATTTGATTCATGTGTTCACTTTATATCATGATTTATTTATTTTTTTAATAAAAAAAATATATATTTTGGCCATGCTGTATGGCATGTGGGGTCCTAGTTCTCTGACCAGTGAGCAAACCCATGCTCCCTTCGGCATGGCCTCTTAACCACAGGATCACCAGGGAAGTTCCATGATTTGTTTTAAAAGAAAAAAGTACCTATCTGAGACCAAATTACCTGTTGTAATTAAACCACTTATGCCTAAAAGTAGTTTAATAATATTCAATAAGATTCTAAAAGTATTTTTGAATATTGGATTACATTTAAGTGGTCTTAGGGCTTACTTTGAGAGGTCAGCCAACTATTTATTTATTTTAAAATATTTTTTGAGTGTTTACTGTGCATTAGGCAGTGTTCTAGTAGGAAAGATGCAGTCACATATACAACTGGAAATAGTTTACATAGAGCTTCTGTTCTACTAGATGTAGAAAGAAAATGGACAAGTAATAAACGTTAATTCAGACAGTAAAAAATCCACTGAAGATAGTAAAAAAAAAAAAAAAAAAGATTGATGAGAGTAGGGCCAGTGGTAGGACTAGGTGCTGACACCATTCATAGGGTCCTAAGGGATGGTCTTTACATGGAGGTGACTGATTTGAGGTGGGAGTAATGGGAAAAGCCAGCCATAGAAAGATTTGGAGAAGTGCTGGGCACCTGAACAGCAAGTGCAGAGGCCCTGAGTGAGGGACAATTCTGATATTTGGGGGAGCCTAAGAAAGAATCGGGCTTCCCTAGTGGCTCAGACAGTAAAGCGTCTGTCTGCAATGCAGGAGACCTGAGTTCAGTCCCTGGGTTGGGAAGATTCCCTGGAGAAGGAAATGGCAGCCCACTCCAGTATTCTTGCCTGGAAAATCCCATGGACCGCGGAGCCTGGTAGGTTACCGTCCATGGGGTCGCAAAGAGTCGGACATGACTGAGTGACTTCACTTCACTAAGAAAGAATCATGGCTCTCATGTAATGAACAAATTGAGATGAAAGGGATTGACAAAAGTCAGATTGTATAGTGTCTTGCTGGTCATGGTAATGAGCTTGATTTTAAATCTCAGGAGAGTTTTAGGTAGAAAAAATTATATATTAATCCCCCTATGTTATTTTCAGTTTGTGGCATAACTATTGTGGATGTGTGCTGAATTGCTTTAGTTGTGTTCGACTCTTTGCGACCCCATGGAATACAGCCCTTCAGGCTTCTCTGTCCATGGGATTCTCCAGGCAAGAATACTGTAGTGGGTTGCCATGCTTTCCTCCAGGGGATCTTCCTGGCCCAGGGATTGAACCTGTGTTTCTTGTGTCTCCTGCATTGGAAGTTGGGTTCTTTACCACTAGCATCACCTAGAAAGTCACTATTAAGGTACACCCTAAAATGGTGGCTCAGATGGTAAAGTAGCCATCTGCAACGCAGAGACCTGGATTCGATCCCTGGGTTGAGAAGATCCCCTGGAGGAGGGCATGGCAACCCATTCCAGTATTCTTGCCTAAAGAACGGGGTCACAGTTAGACACAACTGAGCAACTAAGCACACAAAAAGAAAAATTACATGATGTCCTCAGCTTCATAGAAAACTTGAGCCTCTTCTTCAAAGACTTCAAGTTAAAAACAGAATTTCCCACATTCCTTTCTAGTATGGGCCTACATTGCCCAAAGAATATTTTGTCTGCATAACAATCATTTCCTTCCAAAGCTGACAAAACAGTGCTTTTCTACATTGTTATAAGTCTTCAAACACAATTTCACTTAGGGTTTGAAGGTGAGTTACTTTTGAAAAAGATTTGATAATTACACAGCTACCTTTATCAGTAAGCATTGCATAAAAATATGGTTTTCAGCATTTCTAAATTGGACCATCTCTGTTAGAAATTGCAAAGATGTCACTTGACTTAAAAATATAGACTGGTGTTTCATTCCTAAAGGTGCTATTATGCTAACAATAAATCTGAACAGGACCGTAGGCAGAGTGTGGGTTGTGATATGTTCAATATTCATCACACTCCAGCCCAAAGGAATATCTATTATGTGCTTCTGGGATCCTTGAGCAAAGCAGGTATATTACACCTGCCAATTTTCATGGATTTGCTGTGTGATACATCATCCTCTTTGAGGAAATCTTGGTCACAGTGCCTATTCCATTCTTGTGGTTTTCTTTCTCAGGTAGTTCAATTACTCTGGTTCTCAATTCAGCGGAAATTATGTTTTTGAAATTGAGTAAAATCCAAGCCATCATACATACTTTTCAATGTCCCCCTTATCATAGACTCCTGACTATTTAGAGGACAGTACATTTTCTCCAGATCCAATTTAACGCTACTCCATTTGTAAAATGGCATGAATTTTCAGTTTGTGGCATAACTATTGTGGATGTGTGCTGAATTGCTTTAGTTGTGTTCGACTCTTTGCGACCCCATGGAATACAGCCCTTCAGGCTTCTCTGTCCATGGGATTCTCCAGGCAAGAATACTGTAGTGGGTTGCCATGCTTTCCTCCAGGGGATCTTCCTGGCCCAGGGATTGAACCTGTGTTTCTTGTGTCTCCTGCATTGGAAGTTGGGTTCTTTACCACTAGCACCACCTAGAAAGTCACTATTAAGGTACACCCTAAAATGGTGGCTCAGATGGTAAAGTAGCCATCTGCAACGCAGAGACCTGGATTCGATCCCTGGGTTGAGAAGATCCCCTGGAGGAGGGCATGGCAACCCATTCCAGTATTCTTGCCTAAAGAACGGGGTCGCAGTTAGACACAACTGAGCAACTAAGCACACAAAAAGAAAAATTACATGATGTCCTCAGCTTCATAGAAAACTTGAGCCTCTTCTTCAAAGACTTCAAGTTAAAAACAGAATTTCCCACATTCCTTTCTAGTATGGGCCTACATTGCCCAAAGAATATTTTGTCTGCATAACAATCATTTCCTTCCAAAGCTGACAAAACAGTGCTTTTCTACATTGTTATAAGTCTTCAAACACAATTTCACTTAGGGTTTGAAGGTGAGTTACTTTTGAAAAAGATTTGATAATTACACAGCTACCTTTATCAGTAAGCATTGCATAAAAATATGGTTTTCAGCATTTCTAAATTGGACCATCTCTGTTAGAAATTGCAAAGATGTCACTTGACTTAAAAATATAGACTGGTGTTTCATTCCTAAAGGTGCTATTATGCTAACAATAAATCTGAACAGGACCGTAGGCAGAGTGTGGGTTGTGATATGTTCAATATTCATCACACTCCAGCCCAAAGGAATATCTATTATGTGCTTCTGGGATCCTTGAGCAAAGCAGGTATATTACACCTGCCAATTTTCATGGATTTGCTGTGTGATACATCATCCTCTTTGAGGAAATCTTGGTCACAGTGCCTATTCCATTCTTGTGGTTTTCTTTCTCAGGTAGTTCAATTACTCTGGTTCTCAATTCAGCGGAAATTATGTTTTTGAAATTGAGTAAAATTCAAGCCATCATACATACTTTTCAATGTCCCCCTTATCATAGACTTCTGACTATTTAGAGGACAGTACATTTTCTCCAGATCCAATTTAACGCTACTCCATTTGTAAAATGGCATGCTATGCCAAAACACTGACAAAACAGCTTTTTTTTATTATTATTCTTGATTGGAATAAACTGTAGAAATAGCTTGATTCAAGTTTTAAGAATCAATTACTTTGAAAGAAGTTTTGAGAATAATATAACTACATTTGTCAGTAGACATTATGTGAAAACAGTGACAGGAAAAGTATCTGATAATTTCAGTCTCAGTTTATTTCTCAAGAGTAATTAATGCAGTGGGAGAAAGTGGCTCATTAGACCCCAATAATACAATAGTTAAATGCCTACAGGAGGCCTTTAATCTGGCTCTCTGCCAATAAATGTGACTACCTTCATGTTCACTTCCTTAAATTATTCAGTTTCTCTCTGGAAAAAATTGAATCTAATACTGTATAAGCAATACTTCTTCAGGACTAAGCAAATAAGACATTCAGTCCATAATTTTGTAAGACAAGAACAGAAGTGTCTGGCCATAGGAAGACAAATACAAATGACACATACAAAAGCCACATACATTAATGAACCAAATGGACTGTTTAAAAAACTACCATTTAAATGATAATATTTTTTTAAAGTAACAAAGTTAAAAAAGAATTTATTAGGCAGGAATTCTTAAGATGATATAAGTAATAAAATCCCTTATAACTAGTGATGTTTGCTATTTCTTATTAGGTTTGTGCTTAAAATACCAGCCATTTGACTTTAAGAACAGCAGAGTTGTTGTTTTTTAATTGGAGGATCATTGCTTTACAATGTTATGTTGATTTCTTCTGTACAGCAAAATGAATCAGCCATATGTATGGATATATTCCCTCCCTCTTGAGCCTCCCTCCCACCCACCC
>SJYT01049663.1:24632-68697 GCA_006410635.1 Cephalophus harveyi
TTACTTAGTAATTTTTTTAATATCAGATTTGTAAAGATTTGATCTTAAATTTTGAAATCTGTCTATAATTTATCAAATTTATATGAAAATAATAGTGAGATGAAAGACTTAAATGAATAATAGCATCTAGTACATTCTGAGCCTTTCTATTTTCACTGTTGGAAAGATTAACCCTTAACCACATCAGTAAACCTTGGGTTTCTCACACATGTGACATTTTAGCATCAAGAAAATCTGATCTTTCATGATTTTTCAGTGTTTGCTATAACCTACACATTTGTTCCAGCCATTTTGTTGATTATTTACTTAAGAATAAAATAACTCTTCATGAAAATTTCTCATACATTGTAAAAAAAGGCTGTAACTTTTTTCTCCATTCATCAATGTGGTTGCCAACTATTCCATTAATATTCATGTTTTTTCCAACTCTCAGATGTATAGATGGTTCAGTAATTTAGGGGCTAAAAATCAACCTTCTGAGCCCATATTCTGTTCAGTTAAGTCATTCAGTCATGTCTGACTCTTTGTGAACCCATGGACTGCAGCATGCCAGGCTTCCTGTCCATTACCAACTCCCAGACCTTGCTCAAACTCATGTCCTTCAAGTCGGTGATGCCATCCAACCATCTCATCCTATGTCATCCCCTTTTCCTCCCACCTTCAACTTTGTCCAGCATAAGGGTCTTTTCCAGTGAGTCAGTTCTTTGCATCAGGTGGCCAAAGTATTGGAGTTTCAGCTTCAGCATCAGTCCTTCTAATGAATATTCAGGACTGATTTCCTTTAGGATGGAGTGGTTGGATCTCCTTACAGTCCAAGGGACTCTCAAGAGTCTTCTCCAACACCACAGTTCAAAAACATCAATTTTGGAACTCACCTTTCTTTATAGTCCAACTCTCATATCCATACATGACCACTAGAAAAACCATAGCTTTGACTAGACAGATCTTTATTGGCAAGGTAATGTCTCTCCTTTTTAATATTTTGTCTTGGTTGGTGATAGCTATTTTTCCAAGGAGTAAGTATCTTTTAATTTCAGGGCTGCAGTCATCATCTACAGCGATTTTGGAGCCCAAGGAAATAAAGTCAGTCATTGTTTCCCCATCTATTTGCCATGAAGTGATGGGACCAGATGCCATGATCTTAGTTTTTTGAATGTTGAGTTTTAAGCCAACTTTTCACTCTCCTCTTTCACTTTCATCAAGAGGCTCTTTAGTTCTTTGCATTTTGCCATAAGGGTGGTATTATGTGGATATCTGAGGTTATTGATATTTCTCCCTGCAATCTTGATTCCAGCGTGTGCTTCATCCAGCCTGGCATGTTACATGATGTAGTCCACACACAAGTTAAATAAGCAGTGGAGGGAGTGGAGAGAGTCTTGGCTATTATTCTTATAGCACCTGTGGAAGAGCACTGATCCTCTCTGCTAGCAGCTTTTTTCTCCAGCCCTTCTTAACTATCTTAACTTCTTTTAAACCTTTCACTACCCCCAAAGCCAACATTGGCCCTATTTCCTCAAGTACCATGCTTTAAAATGAGGGCGTGTGGTATTTCACACTCAGGAGCTAAGGACTGAAAGGGCTTTAAATCACTCTGCCTCTGAGTTGACTTATTGATTTGACCATGATTTTTAGTGCTTTTACCCAAAGAAAGAAAAGTGCAAATAGATGTGGAAGGGCATCATGTGTAATAAGGCTACAGAGATGTCACTTTCTAATAGAAACATATACAGTGCTATGAAGAATATAGGGTATTTTCACACATCTTCTTTGCATTCATGTTCAATTGCTCTATCATGTCAAACTCTTTGAGACCCCATAAACTGTATTTGCCAGGCTCCTCTGTCCATGAACTTCTCTAGGTAAGGATACTGAAGTGAGGTGCCATTCTCATCTCCAAGGGATCTTCCTGACCCAGGGATCAAACCCAAATCTCCTGCACTGCAAGACAATTCTTTACCATCTAAGCCACCAGCGAAGCCCCATGTATTTTTACTATTCCCATTTTGTAGATAAGGAAATCAAAATTGTAGATCCTAAATGACTTGCTCAAGGAAACATGGCAAATAAGTAACAAATTGCATTTTAGCATAGATTGAATTTAGAATTCACACTCTCAGCTCACTGTATTCTGTCCATGTCCAACTTTAATTCTCAGTGCTTATGTGATGATCCAGATTTTGACTGGATATTTAGCTCTTCAGGGATGCTGCAGATAATGATAAGAATTATTCATATTTCTTTAGCATAGACCATATTTAAAAGAGGCTAAAAAATAATATAAAGGAGCTCTATGGTCAAGTTTCAGAGCTGAGTTTGAAAAGTCATTCTGAGGAGTAGACTTTCAGTGAATCTTATTTCTTCATTGTACTTTCTAAATTTTTAAGTGGGTTTATATTATTTTTTAAATAAATAGATTTTTAGGAGTTTTTAAATAGATTTTAAGAGTTTTACTAGTTAAATAGATGACTTGACAAGCTGAGGCATTTTCCCCTCTAAACTAGTCAGACAATTGACCCAAAACTTTCCACTTTATTTGATAAACCTTGACCATTCTAAATTTCCAAACATCACCAAAGATTTTGATTTGATAAATTATAAAATACTTAACCCTTTGGTGTATTTTCTTAGACTTCTCAAGTTATATATATGGCATAGGTTATAGTCATCTTAAGTTCTATTATAAAACGGTACTTATAATAATCTTATTCACATATACTATTCAAAGTTCTTTAATTTTACTACCACAATTAATCATTAAAGAATTATGAAGTAGAAAGAAAAAATGTTATTCATTCCATTATGTAGATAAAAAAGCATAAAGTAGTCTTAACAATAGAAATATCAAAAGTAGTAGAACCGACTCTAAAACCCAGGATGACTATTTATATTGCAAACTTATTAGGGAGTGAAAATACTTGATCTCTAGAGTCTTGATTTCAAGAATTTGATATCTCAGGAAGATACAGATTGAGATATTAGTGAATATCAAAATAATCAAAGTGAAACTTAAAATAGTTATATAAAACTAAAAATATTTCCTTTCTGTATCACTTGTATTATCCAAGTACAAGGAACACAGAGAATCAAATAGTGTGAAAACTTCCTACGACTTTTGCAATGCTTTTCCTTAGTCCTCCCTCAGATATACAGCTGTGTTCCTAACACCTAAAACATGGGCTTTGGGGAAGGATGTACCTGGATACCAACCCTATCGCTGCCTTTTAAGTAGACAGATTACTCCTGGTAATTTTCATACCTTTCCAAGCTCTGTCTCTTCACTTTACAATAGGTTTAACATTTAGTTCATCAAATGAGCTTTACATTTTACTATTCATTTTTAGAGATATGCAGAAATGCAAAGTGATTAGCGCAGTGCTCAATAAATGATAACTAGTGGGGATCACTGTAAGAGTAATGCTGAGAGTTGGTTTGTTAATTGTTTCTTCATTTAAATTTAGGGTTAACAGTGCTAACGGCTGAAGTAGCAGCAATAGTCAACACCACTCACTGCTAGATAGTATCTTTAGATGTAATTCTAAGGACCAGATCTTAAAACTCAGTCACCTGGGATGTGTACTTTGTCTTTCTTTTATCCTTGGGCTTTGGATGGCTTTTTCCTACTGCTCTGAATCAAATCGGGAGTTGGTGATGGACAGGGAGGCCTGGCGTTAGGCAGTTCATGGGGTCGCAAAGAGTCGGACACTACTGAGTGACTGAACTGAACTGAATCAAATACTTAAAGTGAGAATGAACATGGCGTCTTGCTCTATCTCAATTACAGTAAGTGAATAACTGGGTTATTTTGGCCACAGATCAAACTCTAAATTTAAATGAAGGAGCAATTATAGGTGCCAGAAAGACACAGGAGGAACCATGCACCAAAATTTTTCTTCAAAATTTTGACTACAAATAACTTAATCTCCTCTGATTTAGAAACTGTGCAAACCAGAGTTTCTCAGCGTCAACCTATTGACCCACCAATTGACCAGATTTGGTGCCAGATAATTCTTTGCTGTATGGAACTGTCCTCTGTCTTATAGAATATTTAGTGGTATTCTTGACCTCTGTCCACTAGATGTCAGTTACAACACCCATCCAAGTCAAGACAATCAAAAAAGGTCTCCAGACTCAAAGAGCCCACTGGGGAGCAAGTATCTCTAAACGGGAATAACTTCTGTATACTCCTGAGAACATTCCTGAAGTTGAGCAACTATTAGCTCTACTCTGCTTTCCAGCAAAGCCTCTACCTTAATTTCACAACAAACCTACTACAGCTGTTGTGTTTTCTGACCTGGGGACCCCTACCCATCTCCTGCTGGATCATCTCTCCGTAGAGACTGACATCTACTTCAGGATTTCTCTCATCAAACTCACTTCCCTCATGCCTTCTGGGAAGAGTAACTATACAACCTTCATACTTCTTTCTCTTTGAACTACGTACCTTCTTTCTCAGGGGTACCTAAAATAGTATTTTTCACTTTTTTGAACCCAAATTCACTCTTCCATTAGTTTCTGAGAGTCTCCAAAAAAAAAGCAGGGCTATACTGGCTTCTGCAAATACTACTGGTAACAACAACTAAAAATTGAAAGAGGTTTTTAACTCAAAAACTGTGTTAGGAAGGAGGAAGATAAGAGGGGAACTAACAATAATTAAGCTACGATGTGTCAGCTTCTAGACTACTTAGGATTTCATTTAATCCTCACAGTAAGTTTTAGCTGAAGAAACTGAGGCTTGGGTAAGTTGCTTTCAACACTGCAAACTAATGGCTATTATTGCTTGTTCTGCATAACTCAGAGCTCTGTGCCCACTTCAGTGTACCATTTCCAACAGTGTTCGGGAATTCTTGTGAAGAGAGGAGACAGACTGCAGTACTCATATTTATGTGTGTATGTGTGTGATTTGTATTTCACACCTTAACCCATACTTTTGAAATATTAAGCATCACACTAAAATATGTCCCAAAAGATCAAAAACAACAGTCACTTTTCTCCATAAGCAACTCTTATACACTTTGGAGAGAAGGCAAGTTTCTATCTACAGATCTGTCAAGAGGCAAGCTGTCTCTTTTTAAAATGATTTAGAGGCATCTGCCCTCCAGTCTGCTAGTCCGTTAGTGTCTCACTTGGCTATTCATCATCAGAGAAAGGAATCTCTGCCCATTTCACATAAGGTACATGTCTTCCTACTGGAAGATCTTTCTCCAGAAGCAGATGGGTTCAGGCTAAGGTCTCTGCTTGCAAAACAGAGACAGAACTCAGTACTATTTATATCCTACTTGAACTGACTCAGTACCACTGCTCATTTAACCTACTTGCCTTCCTATCTGGAGATGTTGTTTTCCTTCTGGCCTTTCTGCCAGCTGTGACATCTTCCAGGGAAATCTTAAAGAAAGGACATCTTTAAGAAATACTCTATTTCATTTTGGAAGAGTTTAGCATCCTGACTATACTTAAAGGCTGTGGTTATGTGTGTGTGTGTGTGTGCATGTGTGCACGCGTGTATGTCTGTATGTATTCAGTCATGTCCGACTCTTTGCAACCGCATCTATAGCCTGCCAGGATCATCTGTCTATGGAATTTTCCAGGCAAGAATACTAGAGTGGTTTGCCATTTATATCTATATTATCATCTTACTTCTTTGCAGTAGGATTTAATCAGTCCAGTTCTGTTTATTACTGTCTTATTTCTGGCTTCTTCATTTGGAAATCCATCCCTTATGCTAAATGCTCTTATATTATCTGGCAATTCATATAGACTTGAATGTGAATGCTCCAGTAAAAAAATAACTCCTCTTATTGAGCTTTCAAACATATGCCCAATATTGTGCTAAATGCTTTACATAAGTGGTTTCATTTAACTATCAGAAAAATCTAAAAGGAAATAGGTATTATTATCCCCATTGTTAGACAGAGGAAACTAATGAAGAGAAGGTAAACAGCTGTCCAATTTCACACAGCTAGTATGTGATAGAGTTGGGATTTGAATCCAGACGTATCCCAAACCCAAAGTTGTTCCATTTTATCACACTGTCTTCATGTGAGTTTCTGCTGGGATTATCTTTTACTGCTCAACTTAAAATATTTTTACTTTCATTTTAATTTCTGGTTGACAAAATGAATACATTGGTAGGGTCTGCAAAGACATGGAAACTGGATTACAAGCAAAACCATCTCTGGAAGTGCCAATTTCCTAATATTTCCCTTGTGGAAGGAACCTAGAATAATGGATTAGACCAGTGTTCTAATCTCAGATATGCCACGATTGGCTCTCTAACACCAAAAAAATTGTGTTACTTCTCTAGACTTCAGTTTCTTTATTTGTAAATTGATGGAATTGACTTATGAATTCTTAATCCTTTTCTATGATATTCTATGATTTTCTGATGCATATAATATTTCTGCCTCACAAAAGGCTTCCAAAAATCCACTGGAGAAAACACTAGTAATAGGAAATTTTACATTCACTGCTACTTAACTTGGTGCTCATTCAAATATCTCCATAGTGCCTTTCCCCAGAGATTCTAAACACTTACTTAATTTAATATAGCCCTTTATAAAATGGGTCTTCTCTGAAGATCTCAGCTTGAGGCATTTCTCTGGTACCCAAACAATACATCCAGTTTTGCAAGGCTTCATTTTTTTTCCCCTAAGAATTTCCTGTTCATTTAACTACAGCCAGAGGTAAGGCTAACAAATTTGTACATCTCTTCAGAGGCACCCACTTTACTAAATGCCTTTTAATTGGCATGGGAGCCTGCAGAATGCCCTCTGAGAAACAATGAGAAGAATTGTTTCTTTAAATACAAAAATATAAAGGACACATTTTCAGATTGAATCCCATATGCATTAGAATGGACGTTCAGTTCAGTTACTCAGTCGTGTCCAACTCCTTACAATCCCCTGTACTGTACCCCAAACTAAATTATTTAGCTGCATCCCATAAACTTTCTAGATTTCCTATCATAGATATAGATATTCTCCTGTCAGGTTTTCTGTCATAAATGCGACTCTAGTTTGAGCAATGGTAATGCTGCTGCTGCTGCTGCTAAGTCGCTTCAGTCGAGTCCGACTCTGCGATCCCAGAGACAGCAGCCCACCAGGCTTCTCCGTCCCTGGGACTCTCCAGGCAAGAACACTGGAGTGGGTTGCCATTTCCTTCTCCAATGCATGAAAGTGAGCAATGGTAATGGCATCCACTAAATTCTTCTCTCACTTTTTTTTTTTTTTTTTTTCAGATTATCATTGTCGTAGGAAGTATAATTAGTAACTATTTGTGTGGACTTTGGAGTCCATAAAATTGCAGCCAACCATTTAACAACTATGTTGAATGTCTTCTACCATTCACATCTTCTACTGCTCATTTCAATATCCTCAAAGCCTAAATCAGTGAAGAACAAATAGGAGGAAGACAATGAATAAAACTGAGTTAAGACACCAAGCTCTGTGCTATAAATAAAGTAATGAGCCAAACTAACATGGCCCAATCCTTACAAAGCTTGAAGTGCAGTGATGGCTTATTCTTACACATGTTGCACAAACATATACACACACACACATACACACACTCACACATTTGTGATTAGTGCTCTAAAAGACTTATGACTTTATGAGCCTGTGACAGGAAACCTCACTTGGTTTGGGGAATTCAAAAAAGACTCCCTTCAGGGTTCCCCAAGGACGTCGTAGTGCTGTGGTAGCTCAAATACTTCCAAAGAAGACTACCTTAAGGAACTGACTTTCTAAAATCTGAATAGCAACTGATAGATAGAGAAGAAGCATTTGTGATATGAGCAAAAATATACAACAAAGGAAAATAGGTGGGAGGAAACATGATAGTTTAAGGTCAACAGTAGAGTAATGCAGACAAAATAACAAGAGGAAGAGCAGATGAGGCAGCAAGGAGAGGCAAGGACCAATCCTAACAGGACTTTGTGGGTTCTTTTATAAATCATTAAAGGAGTTTCCTTTGTTCCTCAAGAATGTAGTCATTTAAGATTTTGTAGCTGGAAGGAGGAAGTAGGGTAGGAAAGTGGATCAACCAAGATACAAACAAATTTGTACCCTGATATGATTACATTGACTCCTCCATGGTGAATAGATGGAAAGATTTTTTTAAAATGAGAATTAACAGGAAATCGCAGTAATCAAGGATAAAAAACACAATAATTTGATGTAAGGATCTGATTCTCTGTGTTAACACATAAGAAGTGCTCCACTATTTTTTGTGTAATTAAGATGTAATCTGTTGTGTAACAGTATTTTGGTAAATCTTATTAGCTCCATCCAAAAAAGATGAATCAATTTTTTTTCAATCCTGTTGATAGTCTGACTTTGTAACCCTAAGATACCACTCCTGTTTATTCTATTTTTAAAATGGACTACTCCTATATGTTTTATTTACTTTTCTGTTAGCAATGTTTCAAATAAAATATAAATGGTTTTGCATAGATGAATCACTTGTTAAGGGATGAGTCAACTGGCTGGAAAGAATATTAGATTTGGAATTAGGAAAAAACAGAAAAGTGCAGGCTGATTAATTTAACAATATTTATGGACATTTTACAGTGTTCTGTTGGTTGTTTAAGAGACTTAGACGAAAACAGTAGTCTGCTGTCTACTAGTTCTTTGAACTTGCAGAAATTTATTACTATCTTAAACTTTGCCTCCATATTCTTGAAGTATGGGGAACAATACCTATCTCACTTGTGAGGATTAAATTGCCTGGTACACGCTAAAGCATTTTGTGAATCACAAGTAAATTATTGAAAAGCATATAATCATACTTCTCACGTTGTTGATTTTTTCCACTTGTTAGAAGTATTCTTTTGACACTTTCTTCTACGATTCTGTAACGTCCTTGGCCTTTGTTTCCTACTTTATTTTATTACAACTGCTTACAATGTTATAGCCATTTACAACTTCATGTTAATCAAAATCATGAATTTCAGCAAAGGCAACAATCCTTGACTAGTCTGTGACCTTTTTCCCTTTGATCCTGGCATCTGAAAGCTTTTTATACATTTTAATTCTCTTCCATTTTAATAGCTTTGTGAAGCAGTCCTATTTTCTTTGACTGATAAGATCATTGAAGGTGACCTGATTTTCTCCAGAGATGCACAATGAATAAAACACATTCTCCACACACTCACTTATCCATATCCAAAGAAGAGGAGAAAAACTTGGAGTTGCAATTCCTATACGGAGGTCATATTAAGAGGAACTAACTTCTCAAACATTGTGATTATACATGCATCACCAAATCATGTAAGCTGCTTATTTATCATTGCAAATCTTTGCCTCTTTGAGGCTTCATCTTGTTTTTTTTTTTTTTTTAAGTAATCACTATAAACACAGATTTTTACAACAAGAAATATAGAGTTTATTTTTCGTGTTTTTATAAGTGCTCTGTTAATATAAACATCTAAACTTTTTGGGCTACATTTTTTTGAGACAGAAAATTTGTGTGTGTGGTCAGTTGCTTCAGTCCTGTCCGACTCTTTAACGACCCTATGGACTATAGCCCGCCAGGCTCCTGTGTCTGTGGAATTCTTCAGGCAAGAATACTGGAGTGGGTTGCCATTTCCTCCTCCAGGGGATCTTCCCAAACCAGTGATTGAACCCATGTCTCTTGTGTCTCCTGCATTGCAGGCAGACAGAATCTTTACCCACTCAGCAACCTGGGAAGCTTTATATATGTGTGTTTGCGTGTGTGTCTGTGTCTGTGTGTGTGTTTATATACATATATATATATAGCTTTGAGGTTTGGATATATGTGTATCTCTGGGCATCATATTTATACAGTTATGCATTTACAAGGTGACTTACTTTTTGCTAGGTGTGTGCCTGGCACATTGGATGCTCTATCCTTGTGATCTGTTTGTGTCATGTTAATGGCTCATGACTTAAACAGCTAGGCTATTCATAGGTGTGGAAAATTGATATTTGAGAGCATTTTATTCTGCTCAGTCAGGCTTATTCTTTATAAAGAATCCAAACAGTAATAACGTTTACAAAAGACTACAGAATAGAATGTTTAATGTGTACTTATTCCATGAGTTTGTATCCTTCTGCACATTCCAGAGCAATATACCCTCTCTGCCCACTGTGAGCCACAACCCTGACAAGTCCACCAACATCTCACTCCTATCTTCATGGCAATTACTCACAAAGATTGTTTTCCTCTGTTTTTCAGAGCTTTATACTTTTGAGGCACTCAGTATATAGTGAATGATTTCAAGACATTTTAATATTCATCCATTCTACTAATGCCTCATCTACCATTTCTAAGACCTTTGTTTAGGAAAGGTAAAAGAATCAACTCATTGTTTTACCCCAATATTCCAGAGAGACAAAACTAATTTAGCATTTCTATGTATCAACTTTTAGTAATTACATTTCTCCTATCACAGTTAGTCTGGCAATGACCATCTTCCTTTTCCAATTCTCAAGGAGGTGCTTCAGTTAATGGACTTTCCCACATAGTTTGTTTCTAGAGTTCTAGAGAAGTGAATCATGAAAGACAGGTTGTTCTATTTTCCAAAGTCACTATAGGACTATAGTTACTAGATAGTTCATTTTGGGCAAGTCTTGTTGAACTTTTTCTAATTTAGAATAGTATATTCAGCCTGAGCAGAATGACAAATATGTGGTTATAGTGAAAGTATTCACTTTTAGTTTAAAACACAGAATTCAGATAAAGGCAAGCCTTTGCTCATCTTCTATTGCCATTTTCTCTGGCTTTTTTTTGTTTTAGACTTCAAAAATGTAACTCATATACAAAGTGTGTGTATATTTATATCATATATCACACATTTCATATGGGTAAAAGAACAGAAAATTGATAAAATATGCCTGGATGCTTGTGGCATAAAATTATATTTCAGTTTTAGCTATAAAAGTGTAATCCAATTGAAAGGTTTATCATGCATCTATGAATATTTTTTGTTGCATATGTAATGGTGTTGCATGGACAATTTAATTTCTTCCTTTAAAAGTAATCTTGGATAAATTCATTCTATAGCTTTTCATAAGATGCAACTAAAGATCAGCTCTGTAGGAGTCCACATTCAATGCATAAAATATATTGTTTCAAATAATTATTTTATTTTAATTGTATTGTTGACTTAATGTGCTGAGAATTATTGGTATAATTTTCACAGGTATGGTGTCTTTTTTTTCTTCATGTGTGAGCTAAAGTTGTGATTTTTTTTTTTTTTCTGTAAAAGACCAAAAGGCATAGAATGTAAAGGTCAACATATAATGCTAAACTCATATTGAAACTTATAGTTTTCAGAAAAACATAGTCATTTTAATATCAAGATTATCACCAGAAAAAACAATATAGTGAAATAAAAATCAATGTAAAGAAGGTAAAGGTAGCTGTGAGTCTGAAGATAAAAAGTGACAAATTTTTCCATTAGAAGACAATTTCTCTTATCCAAAGAGAAATAATAACTTAATACTTATTATTGGTCAATTGGAAGCTTTAAATGTATCAAAAATATATAAGTAAAAATTTAAATTAAAAAAGAAGTGGGTTCCTAAAAAGCTGGTATAACCAGGCTCTTGGTCATGATTATATTTTTTTCTTCAGCATTAGCTAAGTATGAAATAATTAACTGATACTGGCCCTACAAGGGTCATGATTATATTTTTTCCTTCAGCATTAGCTAAGTATGAAATAATTAACTGATACTGGCCCTACAAGGGCCAGTATCCTTACTATACCATATGGATGCCATATTTTGTAATCCTCAGTGTCATTTATTTTCTAGGCATTCTAGACTCACTCCCATATTTTCATATTATTCATTTATTTTTAAATTTGTAACAAGATCAGTACCTCTTAAAATCAAAGCCCTATGTTTCTGGGTTCAAAGAAAACAGTTGTTTGAGTCACTACATTAATTTTTTGATGCTGTATTATTATAACACTTGTATAATAATATTATGGTACAATAGTACCATAAACTTACAGGCTTAAAACAACAACATCAATTATGTTACAAATCTATGGTTCAGTAGTCTTGCTACAGCTCATCTGGGTTCTTTGCTTCCAGGACTCATTTGAAAGTGGCAAATAAGGTATCATCCAAAACTGAGTTTTTCTCTGAAAACCCAACTGGGAAGGAATATGCTTCCAAAGTCATATGATTGTTGACAGAATTCAGTTTATTGAACATTGTTAGATTCAGAATTTCAGCCACTCTCTGGCTATTGATCAGAGGATGCCCTCAGTTCCTTACCACATAGGCATCTCCAAACAGCCACTTCCTTAGTTTAAAATGTGCAAAATGACTATGCAATTGAGACAATTTTCTAGAAAAATTGGAATTATAATCTTATGAACCTAATCATGGAAATGACAGTTCACTCCCTCTGTTGGTTAGAAGCAAGCCATAGGTCAAACCTACATTCAAGAGCAGGGGGAGATACAATGGTGCCTACCAGAAGACAGGGTCATTGGAGGTCATGTTTAGAGTCTTTCCACCACACTTTTCCTATTCTGTAAATGCAAATAATTTTGCTGAAGGTATATTAGAGAAGTGTGGTAGAAGAGATAGTGTATATCACTGAATCTAGATCTAATCCAGAAATTTCAAGGAAGATGTTGTTTATGCTGCTGCTGCTGCTAAGTCGCATCAGTCGTGTCCAACTCTGTGCAAACCCATGGACAGCAGCCCACCAGGCTCCCCCGTCCCTGGGATTTTCCAGGCAAGAACACTGGAGTGGGTTGCCATATTCTTCTCCAGTGCATGAAAGTGAAAAGTGAAAGTGAAGTCACTCAGTTGTGTCCGAGTCTTCGCGACCCCATGGACTGTAGCCTACCAGGCTCCTCTGTCCATGGGAGTCTCCAGGCAAGAGTACTGGAGTGGGTCACCAGTGCCTTCTCCAGATGATGTTAATACAATAGATTAAAAAGTTCTATTATTAATTATTTCCTTTGACTGTTACCAAAAAATCAATGACATTTACTTTAGAAGAATATGTTTTGAGACTCAGTTCAGTTCAGTTCAGTCGCTCAGTCATCTGACTCTTTGCGACCCCATGAATTGCAGCATGCCAGGCCTCCCTGTCCATCACCAACTCCTGGAGTTCACTCAGACTCACGTCCATCGAGTTAGTGATGCCATCCAGCCATCTCATCCTCGGTCGTCCCCTCCTCCTCCTGCCCCTAATCCCTCCCAGCATCAGAGTCTTTTCCAATGAGTCAATTCTTCGCATGAGGTGGCCAAAGTACTGGTGTTTCAGCATTAGCATCATTCCTTCCAAAGAACACCTAGGACTGATCTCCTTCAGAATGGACTGGTTGGATCTCCTTGCAGTCCAAGGGTCTCTCAAGAGTCTTCTCCAACACCACAGTTCAAAAGCATCAATTCTTCAGTGCTCAGCATTCTTCACAGTCCAACTCTCACATCCATACATGACCACAGGAAAAACCATAGCCTTGACTAGATGGACCTTAGTCGGCAAAGTAATGTCTCTGCTTTTGAATATGCTATCTAGGTTGGTCATAACTTTTCTTCCAAGGAGTAAGCGTCTTTTAATTTCATGGCTGCAGTCACCATCTGCAGTGATTTTGGAGCCCCCAAAAATAAAGTCTGACACTGTTTCCACTGTTTCCCCATCTATTTCCCATGAAGTGATGGGACCAGATGCCATGATCTTCGTTTTCTGAATGTTGAGCTTTAAGCTTAATGTATATCATAAAGATGCCACCCTTTAACTTAATGGTGGATATCTATCTACCAACTCTGATGTTTATATGTAGGACAGTTACATATAGTTTATGTAAAAGTAATACCATATTTGAAGGACACAAAAACATACACGTTAAAAAAAAAAAAACACAGAGCTCATATTTAGAACTGGTTGTAATATACCTAGTATACCATAATGTAGTGATTTGACTAGAGTATAATGATGCCTCTCTATATGAACATCTTAAAATAAAGTCATGGCTTTCACAGAGGTCCTAGGAAATGGTTAAACAGCTAACTGCAGACTGAATAAAACTTACATAGCCCAGGAAGTAAGTATATGTGCAAACAGCAAGTCATGAAATTATGTATTTTTTATTAGAATATTTTCATTCCTGTTATTTTTCACTAGAAATTCAAATTAGGGAATCATATGGGAATATAAAAATTAAAATCATTATATAAGAATTTGTTGGTTGTGTTTATAACATTAGGAACAACTAGTACTTATTTTAGCATTACTTTAATATAACTTTGATACTTATTAGAGCAAACAGCAGCTTTACTGGAAATGGTAAAAAAAAAATAAAATGTATATTCAATTAAAGTATCAGCATTTCATTAAGAGAAGTTAGAGAGTAACAAATCATTCTTTAAATTCATGGACTAATTAATCCTTGTTAAATCTTTATCTAATAAGGAATTTCAGATGGTTCAGTAGTCACTAGATCCAGTCGCACAGAGTCGGACACGACTGAAGCGACTTAGCAGCAGCAGCATATCCAGTTTAGTGGGATATAGGTACAGCAAAACCCATTCTCCTTAAAATTGTCAGATTTAAGAAAGCAGCTTTATGATTTCTTTTTTTAAATTTTGTATTTATTTGCTGTAGTTGTTACACTCAGGGATTCTTATATCTTCCATAATGAATAATATATATTAAAAAAATTTTTATAAAGTAGGTGAAGAGAAAAAGAACAGAAAACTACAGAACACTTTCTTTGATATCTAGTCGAGCTCTGACTATGTAAGTGCTCTAAAAAGGAAGTTGGGAACTCCTTGGTTTTCCAATCCACATTTCGATAACCACTACATAAGAATAAAACCATGGAAGTATGAAATTCTCAGCCTATATTTACGAAAGTCTAGTGAAAGTGCTAATATATCCCATTCTGGCATACAGCCAGCTTCTACAAATAGAATTCATGATACAAATGAATTAGTACATGTAAAGCACTTACAACTACACAATAAATATAGTCTGTTAGGAAAGCTATATATAGCATAGTAATTAAGAGCACAGCCTGAAGGCTGCATTGTTTCAAATTCTTGCTCTGCCACTATCAGCTTGAATACATTACTTAATCGATCTCACTGATCTTAACTGTAACACCGAGATATTAATAATGATATCTCATGAAGTTTTATGACTATATAAATTAATAAAAACAGTGCCTTGCACAGATTATGAACTATGTAATGTTTTTTCTTAATCATTACTATGTTTTTAGTTCCTAGAGACAGATGTAATCTTATCAATAAATTTTAGGGCTTGATTGCTTTCATTTAATAAATATTTATCGATTCATGTACCAAGTTCAAGGCACTGAAAAAATAATGAGAACTATAAAAGAGAATAGGATGGACTGTTTTGATGGAAATGTCAATTGTTTAACACAGAAGGTAAGATTTTGCATATATGTAAGTAGTATATTGAAGAAAATGAAAGATAATACAAGATGGTAAAATCTCAAAAAAAAAAAAAAAAGCTATTTCCATGAATTTGTAAAAAAATTGTCAGTTTGAATTACACCCAGAGGGGTGTCAGCACTGAACCACAGTGATGGTTGATGTTACTAAAGGGTTACCTATCCTTTGAAAAGAGAGTTGTAGATCCATGTTTGTATATGAAAACATCACATACCTGGAGATATTCATTTGAATATAAACCTGATTTCCACACATGGTTTCACAAATTTCAACCACTCTCCAAAAATTATGTAGGAGAGAAAATGACCTGTTTCATGTTGATCGTTTGGGGAAATTTTCACAAAAATATCTTTAATTTAGAATGAATTTACAATGACCAAAATATGAAGTCCTGTGGATTGATCGGCAAAATAAAATCCAAACGCAAGTCATTTAGCTACTCTGCTTTTCGCTTAGATGTTTTTTTCTTTAACATTTCCTGTGAGTTAGGGTTCTTTCATCTTTGATTTACATCATGAAAAGCTACGCGGGCATCTCTTAACTCCTAATTTAGCTGTCTACTTGGAAAAGACAACTTGAACGTGGCTGTGGTGAGGAGTGCCACTCAATTTAGTTGGTTGGAGACCTTTTACAGCCGGAGCCTCTTTTGCAGTGGTAAAGTGCTTGTTACTCTCAGCAGAAGTCCCTCAGTTGCTCTCATTCTTTTTAATAAACAGGGGTGGGGGGGGAAGAGATATGATAAGTTGCCCTTTTCGATATGATATCTCCCCATTCTCCCTGCCCAGATACAGATATGAAAGAAATCTTGTCATCTATAAAGGTCCATTTCATGTTGCCTAAGAGGAAAAGAGAAGTTGAGGAGCGAAGCCAATTATGGGAAATAGGAGGTAAAGAGGTAAGGCCAGTATGTCCTCATAAATACCCCCAAGGTGAGGGTTTTTTACCTATTTTATCCACATAGAATGATTTGTAAAAGCCTTTGTTGTTGTTTTTACAGTTCATAGGCTTCCCACTGATCAACTCCTATGGCCGATTGCCCCCTACAGTGAAAGTCTTCCATTGGGAATGAAGAAAGCTTAAAAAAAAAAAAAATCCTGATGTGTAATAAAGCACTTTTTGCTAACCAACATCGGTTACATCTATACATAATACTTCTTTTTTTCTTTCCTACACCTTCATCCCCACCTTGCATTCCTTTCAGCTGTATAGAAGGCAATAGGGATGAAATAATTAGAATGCATGTCTGCTGCACAGAAGTCCTTCTCCATGGGCACAATTTTCATTTGATCTTTTATAGAAAGCATAATGTGTTTACATACACACCTATATGCCAGTTCTAGATACACAGAATTCCCACTCCATTTTCCATTTGGTTTTTCTATAGTCTCTGAGACCTAGATGTTTGTTAAAAAAGTATTTAAAATTTTTAAAATGCTTATTTCAAAAACCCCCCAAAATAAAAATATGACAAATAACTGCATATTAAAAATGTGAAAAATGAATTCTGTCAATGTTCAAGATAAATAATTTCCCAAAATGTAGTGAAAAAATTCTCAATTTAAATATAGAAAAAGGGAACATTCAATTATCTCTTAAAGAACAATGGACTTCCAAGCCTCCACTGAGAAATATGATGGGAAATTGTTGCCACTGTTTTTCTATTTAAAATCTTCAAATTCAGTTTTCCTTTAATGACCTAATTCCCTGGGGCTTAGGACAAGTTGTTTTTTGTTTGTTGGCTTTTCTGTACATGTGATTGCTGATATGTCTAGAATAGTCTTCAGTTCAGTTCAGTTCAATTCAGTCTCTCAGTCGTGTCTGACTCTTTGTGACCCCATGAACCGCAGGACTCCAAGCCTCCCTGTCCATTACCAACTCCTGGAGTCCACCCAAACCCATGACCATTGAGTCGATGATGCCATCCAACCATTTCATCCTCTGTTGTCCCCTTCTCCTTCTGTTCTCAATCTTTCCCAGCATCAGGGTCTTTTCCAATGGGTCAGCTCTTCGCATCAGGTGGCCAAAGTATAAGTTAAATCATTTATCGTTTCATAGATCTGGCAGGACCATCACCTTTCACATGTAGATGTCCACAGGTGAGTAGAAAGAGGCTGAAAACACATTTGCTGAAAAAGACAAGACTCAGCACGGGCTAAATGCCATAGAAACAGGTGTAGCTAGAGTTGATATATTACACCAAAATCTATTATGACCACCAATGATTTCAGAACAGCCTTGTGCCTCACCTATATGATTTTTGTCATAAGAAACAAACTGTATCTGAATCACAGTTTCCTATGAACTCTTTCCTCCCTCTCCCCTAAGATACACACACATACACACACACACACAATCTTGTCTCAACATCCTTCACTAAGGTTATCACTGTCTACCTTGTTTAGTATAAATGTATGTATAAGCATCATCTAGTAGCATCATATCTGTTAACCTCTAGGTTCTTTGAGGTCAGGACTTGTCCAGTTAATTCCTGCATCCTTGGAAGTGCCTGCCACGCTTATTTGTACATCCTGGCACTTAGTATTTGCTTAAGGATTGGATATATGATTTCATGTTTTGAGAGCCAGGAAATTCAGATTATCTAAACCTGAAATGTTGGTACATTGCTCTCCTCTATGTTAACTCCAATCATTTAGCTGCAGGTACCTACTATTAGCAACAACTGCAATAAGTCTTTTGAGTCTATGTCTGAACTCATTGGGAAAGAATTCTGTGGTTCAATGATAATGTCTGCAAGCCAACAGAAAACAAAGATGGCCATTTTGCTATAAACTGACCCTCCATCAATTTTCACACACGTACTTAGTCATATCTGTCTCTTTGCAACCCCATGGACTGTAGCCCACCAGGCTACTCTCATGGGAGATTCATGGGAATCTCCCCTCAAGAAATACTGGGTTTCCATTTCCTCCTCCAGGGGATCTTCCCAACTCAGGGACTGAATCACGTTTCTTGTGTCCCCTGCATTGCAGGAGGGTTGTTTACCACTGCACCACCTGGGAAGCCCACCCATTACTTTACAGGTAAACAAACAGAGCTTCTATTAAAATATTTTATTACATGTCACACAATCAGTGGTAAAATTATGATACAAAGTCAGACTCATCTTTATCACAGTGTCTCTTCTCACACTGTCACAGTATCTCTTCTCTTCCTCTGAGACTACCTTGTTCTTCCTATCCTTGTGAAAAGTGGAAGTTGCTAAGTCACGTCTACCTCTCTGTGACCCCATAGACTCTACAGTCAATAAACTCTCTAGGCCAGAATACTGGAGTGGGTAGTATTTCCCTTCTCCAGGGGATCTTCCCAGCCCAAGGATAGAACCCAGGTCTCTCACATTGCAGGCAAATTCTTTAACAGCTGAGCCACAAGGAAAGCCCTATGCTTGGAGGATTACAAACAGGCTTTAAGGAACATGCGTTTGTTTGACAGGTGATGAACTAGATCACAACGTGAACAAAGGCAGAGTGGCTATTTACAAAATAGAAGCATTCCAGAGAAACGTTTAAACAGTCTTTAGGGGCTCAAGAACTTCCTGATTATAGCTCTAGTAGAGCAAAATCTAAGCTATAGGAGATAGCAGAATGGCATAAGAAATATTCCTCAGAGGGTGCTGCTTGAGGGAGAGATGACATTAACTATATATAAGATGGGGAAAATGTGGAAACAGTGTCAGATTTCATTCCTTTTGGTTCCAAAATCAAAGGGGACAGTGACTGCAGCCACAAAATTAAAAGATGCTTGTTCCTTGGATGAAAAGCCATGACAAACATAGACAGTATATTAAAAAGCAGAGACATCACTTTGCCTACAAAGGTCCATATAGTCAAAACTATGGTTTCTCCAGTAGTCACATATAGATGTGAGATTTGGACCATAAAGAACACTGGGCTCCCCAAAATGAATGCTTTTGAACTGTGACACTGGAGAAGACTCTTGAGGGTCCCTTGGACTGCAAGGAGATCAAACCAGACAATCCTAAAGGAAATCAACCCTGAATATTCATTGGATGAACTGATGCTGAAACTGAAGCTCCAATATTTTGGCCACATGATGCAAAAAGCTGACTCATTGGAAAAGACCCTGATGCTGAGACAAATTGAGGGCAAAAGGAGAAGGGGTCTACAGAGAATGAAATGATTGGATGGCATCACTCACTCAACGGACGTGAGTTTGAGCAAGCTCAGAAAGATAGTGAAGGACAGAGAAGCCTGACATACTGCAGTTCACAGGGTCCCTGACAGTTGGAACTGGCTTAGTCACTGAACAACAACAACAACGATATATAATATATGCTCTAGTCCAGCCATATGTTGCCAGTTACCTTTTGCGCTAAATTCACTACCTAGGAACTCCCTTTTCCTGCCCAACCACTCAGACTCTAGGGTCAGTCTCTCAGTGCAACTCATGACACAGGTGGTAGGAACACATTATACAAGTCCCAAAGTCATTACCCATCACTTTTCTTATCTTCCTTTTATTATTTTTAAAAATATGTATTACCTTCACTTCATCGTTTTCAACCATTTCGGGACATGGTTTTTGATATTATACATTCTCAGTGTGAAGAAAGGAAGTTAACACTAAATCATGATTTTTTGGAAAACCACTGTCTTTCAGAATTCATATTTTAATCACAACAGCAGATAAACAGAGCACCACTTTGAATTTCAGTTTATTGGAGTTTCCTGTAGTAGTATAAAGTCTGTGTCCCAAATAATTCTTCAATCTACCACCTCTTTTTGATACTTTCAGATCAGGCCTCCTCTACCTTTTTTCAGAAGTCTCATATTTCCATAATGGGCAAACTCATCTGAAAGTTCCTTATAGAATAACGTCCAAATTCCTTGCATGACCAGAAGACTTTCTCTGATTCTTTCTTTAAAGTTATTACAAATTCTCACTTTGTCGAAGGGTTTATACTTCACAAAAACACTGTGTTTTTTCACTTTTCTACACCTGTTTTAGTTGCTAGTGTCGCTTCCTAAATTATTCATATTTACCTTGTCCTCCTGGAAAACTACTACTGTCTTTCAAAAACTTAAATATCTTGGTCCAGGAATCTTTGCTTTGTCCACCATGCTGGTTTTAGGAAACTGGGTCATAAAATACAGCATTTGCAATGGTGTAGTCAAATGTTCCTTGTTTGTTGCATACTAGTTTCAGGATATGCTTTACTCTTCCAGAGGTAGAAATATTCGGCTTAAATCCAAAAACATTCCTTTTTGTCACCAACTCACACATGTTGGGTTTCATGAGCAACACTAGCAACATGACAGCAATGACATATGTACAAGTGCATCAGTTCAGTTCTGTTCTGTTCAGTTGCTCAGTCGTGTCACGACTCTTTGCCGTGAATCGCAGCACGCCAGGCCTCCCTGTCCATCACCAACTCCCAGAGTTCACTCAGACTCACGTCCATCGAGTCCGTGATGCCATCCAGCCATCTCATCCTCGGTCGGCCCCTTCTCCTCCCGCCCTCAATCCCTCCCAGCATCAGAGTCTTTTCCAATGAGTCAACTCTTCGCATGAGGTGGCCAAAGTACTGGAGTTTCAGCTTTAGCATCAGTCCTTCCAAAGAAATCCCAGGGCTGATCTCCTTCAGAATGGACTGGTTGGATCTCCTTGCAGTCCAAGGGACTCTCAAGAGTCTTCTCCAACACCACACTTCAAAAGCATCAATTCTTCGGCGCTCAGCCTTCTTCACAGTCCAACTCTCACATCCATACATGACCACAGGAAAAACCATAGCCTTGACTCGATGGACCTTAGTTGGCAAAGTAATGTCTCTGCTTTTCAATATGCTATCTATGTTGGTCATAACTTTTCTTCCAAGGAGTAAGCATCTTGTAATTTCATGCCTGCAATCACCATCTGCAGTGATTTTGGAGCCCCCAAAAATAAAGTCTGACACTGTTTCCACTGTTTCCCCATCTATTTCCCATGCAGTGATGGGACCAGATTCCATGATCTTCGTTTTCTGAATGTTGAGCTTTAAGCCAACTTTTTCACTCTCCACTTTCACTTTGATATATACATATATATGCAAATAAACACATGCACACACCAAAAACACAACAACTGTAAAAGAAGCTTCAAAGATTCCCTCAAATAATATTTATTTTTCTTTCTCTACCCTCATTTAGAGAGCTTAGAACCACTGTCTCTTCAGTGTGTTCATTATTGGTTCTTTTGCTTACCTTATGCAGAATGCAATTAAACCAGCCTAGGTATGCAAATAGCTCAAAAATTGTGCATCCTTAATGGGTCAAGTGCATAAATATCTAGAGTCGAGACCACAGAAAGCTTCTCCTCTCCTTTTTTCTGCAGCTTTGTATTTTTATATACACTGTTGTTTAGTCATTAAGAGATGTTCGACTGTTTACAACCCCCATGAACTGCAGCACACCAGGCTTTCCTGTCCTTCACTATCTTTCTGAGTTTGCTCTAACTTATGATGTCCACTGAGTTGGTGATTCCATCCAACTATCTCATCCTCTGTTTCCCTCTTCTCCTCTTGCCCTCAATCTTTCCCAGATAGAGGTCATTTCCAATGAGTCAACTCTTCACATCTGATGGCCAAAGTATTGGAGCTTCTGCATCAGCCCTTTCAATGAATATTCAGGGTTTATTTCCTTTAGGATTGAGTGGTTTGATCTTCTTGCTATCCAAGAGACTCTCAAGAGTCTCCAGCACCACAGTTTAAAAGCATCAGTTCTTCAGCACTCAGCCTTCTTTATGGTCCAACTCTCACATCCATACATGACTACTGGAAAAGCCATAACTTTGACTTTATTCGGACCTTTGTCAGCAAAGTGATGTCTCTGCTTTTTAATATACTGTCTAGGTTGGTCATAGTTTTTCTTCCAAGGAGCAAGTGTCTTTTAATTTTGTGGCTCTCTTTACCATCTGCAATGATTTTGGAGCCTAAGAAAATAAAATTAGTCACTGTTTCCATATTTCCCCATCTATTTGACATGAAGTGATATGCACATTAATTTCCCTGAAGTTGCTCTATTGACTTAATGGAATACCATTGCCACCTGCTGGCCATATTGAGCCATTAAAATTTTGCCATTTAACCAAACTAAAAAGATTATTCAGGTTTGGCTATGTTGTTGCTACAACTAATTTTTATATATTAGAAGTAGAGTGGTCAATGTGACTCAAGTTGCCATTTAATGACTCATCATGCATAATTAAACTAGCCTAACTTAATCGAAACAATGACTGAATGGAAGTACTAAGCCTTGGTTGTCAAGAATACAGACTTTGACATCAGAAATAGAGCCTCAAGATTTAACTTTACCATTTTTAGCCTTGCAACCTTGGGTAGGTCGCATAATCTATCAAGACTTAACGTTTCTCAACAAGGTAAAAATAGATTTTTAGCAGTGGGTTCTTCATGGGGTTGGTATAACCAATCAATGAAATAACATATTTGAAATGACAATGTGGTATCTGGTACGTGTTAAGCAATCCATGCATGTTCTTGGATACTTTTTCCTTTAGTGCTGCCCTTCTTCCTGTTGCAATATTTGTAAAGTCAGTTTTCTCTCTGGACCTTCATTTTCTCCTGAAATTTTCCATTAATAAATACGTGATTTTTCAACAGAGTTTCATCTGTTATATAAAGTACAATAAGCTTAGGGTTAGTGCTCTATTTGTTAAACCTTAGTTATACATGAAGCAGTCAATCCTGCAAACCCCAGGTTTAAATCATTATTTGCATTTCTCACAGCACTCATTTTAAAGATTAAAGTATATTTAATGTTCAATAAAATACAATGATCTAGTGCTCAGTAATGAGTTTTAATATTTGTACTCACCATAAAAACCGCAACTCAAAACAAGATATAAAACACTTCCATTATCCCAAGTATTTTCTCATGTCTTTTTTAAATTAAAAAGGGAAGAAAAAAATGGACTGTCTCAAAACAACTGTGTTACCCTTATACAGGCTCTATGGTAATCTTCTCTGTATCTGGACAACTTTACTTCATTTGCCAAAGTGAGTATGACTCATTGCATTTCTGATTTCTTCCCTTATTCTCTCAGATCCAGGGAAAATTATAAAAAGGAGAAAGAACAATTAATCCAGAAATGCTCGAGTCAATTTAAGATCAACAAACTCTCAGTGAATATAGAGCCTCCAGGCCACTTCAAAATTTAAATCTCCATAAGATGTCTTTATAACATTACCAATATTTTAGAGGGATACGATATGCAATCTTTTAGAAAAATGATGGTCCCCAAACACCATGGCTGCACTAGTTTACATTCCCACTAATAGTGTAGGAGGGTTCTTTTTCCTCCACACACTCTCCAGCATTTACAGTTTGTAGATTTTTTTAATGATGGCCATTCTGACCAGTGTGAGGTGGTATCTCATTGCAATTTTATTTTGCATTTCTCTGATAAATAGCAATGTTGATCATCTTTCATGTGCCTGTTAACCATTTGTATATCTTCTTTGGAGAAATGTCTGTTTAGGTCTTCTGCCTATGTGCAGGTGTTTTTTTTTTTTTTTTTAATTGCATTATGTGATGAGCTATTTGCACTTTTAAAAATTAAGCCCTTATTGGTAACATCATTTGCTAATATATTCTCCCAATTCATAGGTTGTCTTTTGCTTTGTCTACCATTTTCTTTACTGTTCAAAAGTTTTTAAGTTTGACCTAGTCCCAGTTGTTTATTTTGCTTGTATTTTTTTGCCTTGGGAAACAGATCTAAGAAACTATTGTAATCATTTATGTCACAGAATATTTTGCTTATCTTCTATTCTCAGCTATGTGATCTTATACCTCATGAGTTTGCTCTGAGAAATAAATAACATGTTTGCAAAGTTCCCTGGTGGCTCAGATGGTAAAGTGTCTGCCTACAATGCAGGAGACCCAGGTTCAATGCCTGGGTCTTGAACCAGGCAAAGGTCTTCCTGACCTCCTGGACAAGTAAATGGCAACCCACTCCAGTATTCTTGCCTGGAAAAATCCCATGGACGGATCAACCTGGTAGGCTACAGTCCATGGGGTAGCAAAGAGTCAAACATGATTGATAGATTTCACTTTCTTTCTTCACAAAGTTCAGGAGTTGCCAAGATCACCCTCACTTCTAATAATAACTGCAAATTCAGACTGTCCCAATATCATCCTCAGTGGAATTCCTTGGCAGTTTCGTGGTTAGGAATCTAACAAAGTTTTGCCAAGAGAAGGCACTGCTCTTAGCAAACACCCTCTTCCAACAACACAAGAGATAACTCTACACATGGACATTACCAGATGGTCAATATCGAAATAAGATTAATTCTATTGTTTGCAGCCAAAGATGGAGAAGCTCTATACAGTCAGATGAAACAAGACCGGGAGCTGACTGTGGCTCAGATCACAAATGCCTTATTGCAAAATTCAGACTTAAATTGAAGAAAGTAGGGAAAACCAGTAGGCCATTCAAGTATGACCTATATCAAATCCCTTATGAATATACAGAGAAGGGAATGGCAAACCACTTCAGTATTCTTGCCTTGAAAACCCCATGAACAGTATGAAAAGACAAAAAGATAGGATACTGAAAGATGAAATCCCCAGGTTGGTAGGTGCCCAATATGCTGCTGGAGATCAGTGGAGAACTAACTCCAGAAAGAATGAAGAGATGAAGCCAAAGCAAAAACAATACCCAGCTGTGGATGTGACTGGTGATGGAAGTAAAGTCTGATGCTGTAAAGAACAATATTACATAGGAACTTGGAATGTTAGGTCCATGAATCAAAGCATTTGGAAGTGGTCAAACAGGAGATGACAAGAGTGAAATCAAAATTTTAGGAATCAACAAACTAAAATGGACTGGAATGGGTGACTTTAACTCAGATGACCATTATATCTACTTCTATGGGCAAGAATACCTAAGAAGAAATGGAGTAGCCATCATAGTCAACAAAAGAGTTCAAAAAGCTGTACTTGGATGCAACCTCAAAAACGACAGAATGATCTCTGTTCGTTTCCAAGGCAAACCATTCACTATCACGGTAATCCAAGTCTATACCCTGACCAGAAATGCTGAAGAAGCTGAAGTTGAAAGGTCCTATGAAGACTACAAGACCTTCTAGAACTAACACCCAAAAAAGATGTCCTTTTCATTATAGGGGACTGGAATGCAAAAGTAGGAAGTCAAGAGATATTTGGAGTAACAGGCAAATTTGGTCTTGGAATGTGGAATGAAGCAGGGCAAAGACTAATAGAGTTTTGCCAAGAAAATGCACTGGTCATAGCAAATACCCTCTTCCAACAACACAAGAGAAGACTCTACACATGGACATCACCAGATGGTCAACGCCAAAATCAGATTGATTATATTCTTTGCAGCCAGAGATGGAGAAGCTCAAAACAGTCAGCAAAAACAAGACTGGGAGCTGACTGTGGCTCAGATCATGAACTCCTTATTGCCAAATTCAGATTTAAATTGAAGAAAGTAGGGAAAACCACTGGAAACCCACTCCAGTACTCTTGCCTGGAAAATCCCATGGACGGAGGAGCCTGATAGGCTGCAGTCCATGGGGTCACTAAAATTTGGACACGACTGAGTGACATCACTTTCACTTTTCACTTTCATACATTGAAGAAGGAAATGGCAACCCACTCCAGTGTTCTTGCCTGGAGAATCCCAGGGACAGGGGAGCCTGGTAGGCTTCCATCTTTGGACTCTCACAGAGTCGGACATGACTGAAGCAACTTAGCAGCAGCAGCAGGGAAAACCACTAGACCATTCAAGTATGACCTAAATCAAACCCCTTATGATTATACAATGAAACTGACAAAGAGATTCAAGAGATTAGATCTGATAGACAGACTGCCTGAAGAACTATGGGTGGAGGTTCGTGACATTGTACAGGAGACAGGGATCAAGACCATTCCCAAGAAAACAAAATGCAAAAAGTCAAAATGGCTGTCTGAAAAGGCCTTACAAATAGCTGAGAAAAGAAAAGACATGAAAGGCAAAGGAGAAAAGAAAAGATACACCCATATGAATGTAGAGTTCTAAAGAATATCAAGAAGAGATAAGAAAGCCTTCCTCAGTGATCAGTGCAAAGAAATAGAGGAAAAAAATAGAATGGGAAAGACTAGAGATCTCTTCAAGAAAATTAGAGATACCAAGGAAATATTTCATGCAAAGATGAGCACAATAAAGGACAGTAATTGTATGGACCTAACAGAAGCAGAAGATATTAAGATGAAGTGGCAAGACTTCACAGAAGAACTATACAAAAAAGATCTTCATGACCCAGATAACCACAATGGTGTGATCACTCACCTAGAGCCAGACATCCTGGAATGTTAAGTCAAGTGGGCCTTAGGAAGCATAGCTACAAACAAAGCTAGTGGAGGTGACAGAATTCCAGTTGAGCTACTTCAAATCCTAAAAGTTGATGCTGTGAAAGTGCTGCACTCAATATGCCAGCAAATTTGGACAAACTCAGCAGTGGCCACAGGACTGGAAAAGGTCAGTTTTCATTCCAGTCCCAAAGAATGGCAATGCCAAAGAATGTTCAATTTACCATATAATTGTGCTTATTTCATATGCTGGCAAGGTTATGCTCAAAATCCTTCAAGCTAGACTTTAGCAGTATGTAAATGAAGAAATTCCAGGTGTACAAGCTGGATTTAGAAAAGACAGATGAACCAGAGATCAAATTGCCAACATCCACTGGATCATAGAAAATGCAAGAGAATTTCAGAAAAATAGCTACTTCTGTTTCATTGGCTTTGACTGTGTGGATCACAACAAACTGGAAAGTTGTTAAAGAGATTGTTAAAGAGGCAGACCATCTTACTTGCCTCCTAAGAAATCTGTATGCAAGTTGAGAAGCAACAGTTAGAACTGGACATGGACCAATGCACTGGTTTAAAATTGGGAAAGGAGTACATCAAGGCTGTATATTGTTACCCTGCTTATTTAACTTACATGTAGACCACATCATAAGAAATGCCAGGCTGGATGAAGTGCAAGCTGGAATCAAGATTGCTGGGAGAAATATCAATAACCTCAGATATGCAGATGACACAACCCTATGGCAGAAAGCAAAGCGAAACTAAAGAGCCTCTTGATGAAGGTGAAAGTGAAAAAGAGAGTGAAAAAGCTGGCTTAAAACTCAACGTTCAAACAGCAAAGATGATCCAGTCCCATTATTTCATGGCAAATAAATGGAGAAACACCTTGGAGAAGGAAATGGAAACCCACTCCAGTATTCTTGCCTGGAAAATTCCAGGGACAGAGGAATGTGGCAGGCTACAGTCCATGGGGTGGCAAAGAATCAGCCACGACTGAGCACATCAGCACAAATGGGGAAACAATGGAAACAGTGACAGGCTTTATTTTCGTGAGCTCCAAAATCACTGTAGATGGTGACTGCATCCATGAAATTAAATGACTCTTGCTCCTTGGAAGAAAAGCTATGACAAACGTAGACTGTGTATTAAAAGCTGAGACATCACTTTGCTAACAATACTTTGGCCACCTGATGCAAAGAGCTGACTCACTGGCAAAGACCCTAATGCTGGGAAAGTTTGAGGGCAAGAGAAGGGGATGACATAGGATTAGATGGTTGAATAGCATCACAGACTCAATGAACATGAATTTGAGCAAACTATGGGGATAGTGAAGGACAGGAGAGCCTGGTTTGCTGCAGTCCGTGAGGATCACAAAGAGTCGGATATGGCTTAGCGACTAAACGACAGCAGCAACACAACACTAGTTGGTATATCCATTAAATGCACATAACCGTTAATATTTTATTCTTTTAGTGGACATACTAGAATCTCTCCTGCCTAAAGAGTATTCTAAAAACACTTTCAGACTGGAGGGGCACTCTGAGCATCTGCAGTGTGGCTAGGTGGCTGCTGGAGGTTGGGACCCGGTGCTGATGCCAACGGCCCGCTAGGCCTCAAAAAAAACTTCCAAATTCTTTTTTTTGTTTTTGTTTTTCTTTTCTCGATCTTGTATGTTGTTAAGAGGATTTTTAGTTTTTCATAGTAACATTTACCAGATTAAAACTCATATCTTTGGTTAGAACCAACCTATTTTCCTCTTGTTGCTTTACCCTTTGAATAAGCTGGATATTCCCCGATCTTTTCAGGTACATATTTATAGACAACCTCTGGAGCTATACTGTAAGCTGGTTGATCTCAGTCACTGTATATTGGCTCTTACTAATCTCATCTTTAGTGTAATCATATTTCCATGTTGCTTGGGGATTTATCACTTTAATGTCCTATATTCCGCCCAAGAACCTATACCCACTATTTCAGCAAAGTTTTTTTTTTTTTCATGAGCAGCACTAAAAGCTCACACAAAACTCAGCAGCAAGTATTTCCTTTTTCCTCCCAGCTTGAAAAAGTCCTCTCTTTGTCATAAAACAAAAATACAGAATGAAAGGTTAGGTTCATCCTTATTGCCCATTCTCATTATTGTTGATGAAAAACTCCAAATTAATGTGCTTGTGCTTATGGAATTATCTCCCTTAACCTTGGTAATTCAATGAGAAAGAATTCTTTTAAGAGATAGGCATTGCTTAACAGCATTTGGCGTTTGCTCACCCTGAACAATCATCTAGAGAACATGTATCTTCTTTCTTTGTTTAGTGTAGTGATCACCATAGGAATTGGGTGCTGAAAATCCTTAGTATAGTGGTTGGTGTAGAGGCTTTTATTAGAAATAGGGGCACTGCAATTAAGTACCTGAGTTTACCCTGGAAGTAGACTACTTCTGACTCCAGGCAAAGAGTAATATTGCTTTCTTCTTTTCAAACCCCAGAGAAGAAAGAGTTTTGTTTTCTGCTATATGCTATGCTTGCAAAAGTGACTGGCCAGAGGAAGCACGCAATAAATATTTGTTGTTGAATGAGCAAAGGTATTGTTGCAGGAAGGGGGACCCCTTCCAGGGCCTG
Organism: Cephalophus harveyi; assembly: GCA_006410635.1. Taxonomy (NCBI): domain Eukaryota; kingdom Metazoa; phylum Chordata; class Mammalia; order Artiodactyla; family Bovidae; genus Cephalophus; species Cephalophus harveyi. Next base: position 53,996 of record SJYT01049663.1, read on the forward strand.
AAAGTGGGCTCTTGTCTAACACTTGGAAATGAACGGTCCAAGGAGACACATGTGCTGACAAAGCAAGAGATTCTATTGGGAAGGGGAGTCCGAGTGGAGAGCAGTAGGGTATGGGAACTCAGGAGAACTGCTCTGCCACATGGCTTGAAGCCTTGGGGTTTATGGTGATGGGATTAGTTTCCAGTTTGTCTTTAAACAATCATTCTGACTCGAGTCCTTCCTGGTGAACAAGTCCATGCCTTATTCAGCCAAGATGGATGCATCAAGAGAGATTCTGAGAGGTGGTTGGACACGTGGTGTCACTTTTTGACTTTTGCTGAACTCAACCTGTTGATGGTGGCTTATTAGTTCTGTGGTGTTCCTTATCAGGACTTCCTGTTGTAAAACAATTCATGAAAATGGTTACCATGGTGCTTGGGCAGGGTGGGCAGTTTCAGTCAGTGTGCTTCCCCTAAAAGTATGATGAGGATAAATTCTCATCATGTATGCAAAGGCCTTGGGCTTCCCTGGTGGCTCAGTGCTAAAGAATTTGCCTGCCTACACAGGACAGGACACATGCATTCAATTCCTGGATTGGAAAGATCTCCTGGAGAAGGAAATGGCAATCCACTCCAGTATTCTTACAGAGGAAATCCCACAGAGGAGATTGGCAAGCTACTGTCCTTGGGTGGCAAAAGAGTCGGACATGATTTAGCAACTAAACAGCAACAACGTGCAAAGCCCTTGGTCCAGGACCAAGCCCTCAGTACACATTCATTTAAAAAACATACAATTAAAACAAAAAGCCTGGTAGGTTACCATCCATGGGGTCGCAACCGTCCATGGGGTCCCAAAGAGTCGGACACGACTGAGCGACTTCACTTTCACTTTCACTTCAAAACAAAAAGAGATTAAATCCTTTTAACTTAATAAAGGGTTCAGCAATGGGTTTATAGGAAATCAATTAATTATAATATTCAATTCCTATTTGTGTTGTCCATTTACTTATTTCACCAAATAAGTATCTAGCAATAATTATATGTGCTGCTGGAGGATTCAAAGGTAAATAAAAATAACCAAAATAAAGGACATACATGAAACATTCTGTCCAGCCCAGGACAGTTTCTATATGTCTATCAATAGCCTATCCCTGACTGCAAAGAAACCCATAGGACAGTTATGAGAAAACAAGAGTATTCAAATTATAAACTTTATTATTAATTTTGTTGGCATTTCTGTATCTGTCAGATTCTCTAAAACTCTTGAGATACAAGAACATTTTCTCTGAGACAAGAGTTTATTCAGACAATTCCCTCTTGACTGCCAATGTTTCCCTGAGAGAATCTCTCAACTCGTTCTTTCAGGTTATAGACATAATTGGCTATTTAGGTATTTTGGTGCCATTGTTCTTGATATACATCTAAGCATCATCTCTGGACCAACCAAAAGGCAAAGATTCTGTTTCTGATTACTCTGTGGCTGCTCACTGAGGATACTGAAGCAGCTCCTGGTTAATTAGACTGTTTTATCTCTAACCTCATCTATTTTCTGGTTGTAATAGTAATAGAGGTGCCAGCAATTCCAAGCCCAGCCCCGAAACCTTGCTAATCAGCATCTGTGATTTGCAAGGGGTGCTGTTATTTGAATTGTTAAAGCCAAATTATTGCAAAAGGTTATGCCTAAGTGGACATTTTTATCTCCAAATCAATCATGTGTATTTAATGAAACTTAAAAGGAGCTTATAAAGTTAAATAAGTAAATAAATAAATAACAGGACCTACAGCACTTAGTGATGCAAGTCAAATGTATACTGTACTTCCTCCAGCACATATACGCAACATAACATGGGAAAATGTGTGTTTATATGGAAAGGAAGAACATAGAGTGACCAAGATTGTGTGCTCCTTATTTTATCAACTGTGTGATCATAGGCAAGTCAAAGTCCCTTGAACATCATTCTTCTTATCTGTCAAATGGACATAATATCAATATCTACAGGGTTGTTATAAGGATTAAAATGCATTAAAAATATTTCATACAGTGCCCTACTCTGCAATGCATGCTGATCATATGTTTGTTATTGTTTAGTCGCTAAGTTTTGTCTGACTCTTTGTGACTGCTTGGACTGTAGCCTACCAGGCTCCTCTGTCCATGGGATTTCCCAGACAAGAATATTGGGGTGGGTTGCCATTTCCTTTTCCAGGTGATCTTCCTGACCCAGGGATCGAATCCACATCTCCTGCATTGGCAGGCGGATTCTTTACCCACCAGGGAAACCCTGCTGATTATATATTAGTTACCATTACTCTAGGAAATCATCCCATCCTGCCTACTCATGCAAAGAAACAATTAACTCATATTGAAAAGCAATTATTTCACTTCTACAGGGATTGCAGAAAATCAGAGAAAAGGCGAAATGGGGAAATTTTGTTATTTCCACTAGGCTTCTTGAGATGTGTAGTCTATATATACTAAAATTTACACCAGAATACAGGAGAAACTGAAAGGAAGAAAAAGGAATGAGCTTTTTCCTATGAAGTATCTGAGGCTTGTCTTCCCCAACATTTCCAAAAAAAAAAAAACTGTCTATGAAAAAATTATTATTTCATGAGATGCTCTTTAAAAAATTGCCTTCAACTAAGCTTGGAAAACATTGAGTATTAGATTGCTTCTTTCCTCTTAAGGAACTATTTTTATTTTAGTTAAGAAGTGTCTGAGAAATTTGGAATAGTTCTAATAAAAGAAGCATTGCAAAAATATGCTGAGCAAAGTGTTGTGGGTTGAACAGTGTCCTTCACAACGTTTATGTCCATCTACTAACTGAGAATGGGATTATATTTGGCAATAGGGTCTTTGAAAATGTAATTAAGGATATTGAGATAAACTCATAACAGATTTTGATTGGGCTCTAAATACAAAGACTGAAGTCCTCTTAGAAGGTGGTGAGGTGAAGATGGACACAGAAACTGAAGTGATGCCAAGGAACACCAAGTATGGCTAACAAACACTTGAAGCTAAGATGAAGCCATAGGATATTCTGGAAACCTCAGATTCCCCAGAATGATGAATCCTAATGACACCTTCATTTTAGATTTTAAGGCTTTTGAACTATGAGAGAATAAATTTGTTGGTTTGAACCTCTCAGCTATTGGCAATTTGTTATGAAGGCCCTATGAAACATGTAGATGGTATTCCAAAATGGCCATTTACAAAATGTGGAAAATGCTATTAAATATAGTTCAAAAAAACCCTTCTTATCTCTTCTGCCCATTGTTTTGGTTCCATTTTTTAGTGGTAAGGAGGTGATAAATTGTACAAATGGAGTAGAGAAAAACATTGCTAAGCATTGTGTGCGTGTTCAGTCCCTCAGTCATGTCTGACTCTGTAACCCCATGGACTGTTACCTGCCAGGCTCCTTTTCCCATGGGATTTCCTAGGCAAGAATACTGGAGTGGGTTGCCGTTTCCTACTCCAGGGGATCTGCTAAATCCAGGGATGGAATCCATGTCACTTGCATCTCCTGCACTGGTAGGTGGATTCTTTACCACTGAGCCACCAGAACAGCCCCAAGCATTGTGATTAAGAGCTAAATTATGACTCAAAAGTGAATTCTCTAGTGTGATTGAGGAACTGAATGTTTCAGTTCAGTTCAGTTCAATTGTAGTGAATTTAAATAGCCACATTTGATTAGTGCATACGATATTGAACAGAGGACATCTAGAAGATTGTGGTGTATCTTTGCTAACCAAATTTTCAAAAACCAGATGCTGAGCATGTGGTCAGATGACTGAAAAATAAATATTTGTTAAATTTGAAAAAAAAAAAGAAAAAGTGAGTTCTCCATTAGTTTTTTGTTGTCACTTGTGCTCTTGTCAACAAAAATCTTTCACTTATCAGTGTTTGTGAAGTTTATAAAATAGTCAGCTTCTCCCATGCTATCTCTAGAAGAAACAAATAAAAGAAATGATAAAATAGGTAATAACCATTATGCAATAGCAACAATAGCAATGTTTGCTAAAAGTCAGTTAGTCTCTCTGCTTAGCTTTAGAATCAGCATAGAAAGTTAAGATTTCTATGTTTTATGGATAAAGATCTAAAATAGGATTTTGTTTTCATTTCTTTGTCTAGAAAAAAATAAAACACATATTTTTAATCCAGCCCTTTGTGGAAGAGCATTCTGTCATTACTATGTGAACTGACTAATAGTATATGTGACCCTTGTTTGGTCACTGGTCAGACAAAATACCACAAAAGCAGCAAAAAAAAAAACCAGCTAAAATCATGGCATCAGAAGTCAGACACCTGGACTGTTTGAGGTCTGATAGGCGAATAAGGAACAATTTGCCCTAAGTCTAGGTCCCTCTTGTAATTGAAATAAATACCTTGCCTACCATATCAGTAAACAAAGGATGCTATAGCCTTCAAGCCACTACAGCCACTCCCATTGTGAGCCCTGAGGGAACACCTGGAGACAACTGGCTGCCCATTTCCAAGCCCTCAGACGCTGCAGCCACCCACACTGGTGTACACTGAGGGGACTCAGGATGGGAAAGAACAGGATACTAGCCCTAGATAGTTAGGCTGCATATCAAAGGAGTGATTTCAATGAGCCCAGACTCCTGCATGTCCTCATGCAGGAAAAACAGTGCTAAATTCCTTAACTTGAGATTTCTGGTTTTCTTTAATTAACAGTAATTCTGTTGATGCTTCGACCACTTGGTCTTTGTTGCAAAAACCCCTGTATATCCTGGCTCTTCCCTTACTTTTTCAGAGTAGTCCTCAGACAATCTGCCAAATAAAACATAACTCAACTTTTAGGTTGTGCCTTTTTTTCCTGTTGACATTTTTATCAGGAGAGCACTTCAAATCTGGACTCTCTGTTAAGCTTCTTAAATACAAGCATGGCAGCTACTGCTTCCTGGCACATTTGCATGGAGAATTTAGACATGTTTTCAAATTGAAAGTACAGTCACGAACTTAAATTATGTTTATGGCTCCCCAAAGCCTCCTTTAAGGTGGCTAAAGGGGCCCTCTTGATGTCACTTTGGATATCTATCTCTCTAGCCTCATTTCTTGTCAACTCTTTCCTTAACAAGAATTATGTGAGTTCTCAAATTCTTGATTTCTCACAACTCAGGTCATTTGCATTTACTTACTCTTTCTTCTTTTTAAATAATCTCCTCATCCCTAACTCTCATACTCACCATGGCTTCTGATGTTAGACTGATTAGTGTCAAAATTCTACCCTGTGTAAACTGGAGGAGAATTTGCATTCTCTTCACAGAGTTGTGTTAAGAAGTAAATAAGATAATAAATGCCAAAGTTAATACATGCAACAGTAAGTAAATTTTCAAAAATATCATCACTGTCATCATCCTTCAAATCCTACTTGGGATAAAATTTGTACTGGAAAGCATTCTCTAACTTTATAAGACTAAATTAGATGAACACTAACAATAATTATAAGAACAATTCAAACATTAATTCTCTTATATTCATTAATTCAAGTTCTAGAAAATTAGGTTAATAATCACAATATGAATAATCATAAATATAGGAAAGGCATTTCTTATTTCAGTTTTCATAGTAGAAGTCCAAAATATAGAACAATGTATTTTCAGTTAGATATACCAGTCATATGATGGATTATTATGAAACTTTCAACAAGTATATTTCCATTAAAAAAATAAATTTATAAGTGCTAATTAACAGCAGGGGAAATGCTTGTGTCATATTTTAAACTGAATAATAGCAGATATCAAAAATTAACAGCATAGTATAGCAAAACATCCTGGAATTATAGGTACCACTATCCTAATAATAGTTTCCAAAAGCATAATTAGGTATTTGTTCTTTTCATATTTGAGTCTTGCAAATATTCTAAAATGAGCTTGCGTGTTCAGTCAGTTGTGTCCGATTCTTTGGGGCCCGAGGGACTCTAGCCCGCCACGCTTCTCTGTCCATAAGAGTTCCCAGGCAAGAATACTGGTGCTGTGCTGTGCTTAGTCCCTTAGTCGTGTCTGACTCTTGGTGATCCCATGGACTGTAGCCTCCCAGGCTCCTCTGTCCATGGGATTCTCCAGGCAAGAATACTGGAGTGGGTTGCCGTCCCTTCTCCAGAAGATCTTCCCAATCCAGGGATCAACCTTCCCAACCCAGGTCTCCCTCATTTACCATCTGAATATTGGAGCGGGTTGCTATTCCCTCTGCCAAGAGATCTTCTTGACCCAGGGATCAACCCGTGTCTCTTATGTCTCCTGCATTGGCAGGCAGACTTTTACCACTGAGTCACCTGGGAATCTCCATTATAATAATCATCTATTATTTACATAATGGCATAAAATTAAAACTTTAAACAATACAGATTGAGTAAATCAAATTTTTTCCTACATAACCATACCAGTCCCTGTCAATGAGATATCTGATTTCTTGGCTAACGTTTCACCTGTGTTGAAGAACATGGAAACAAGTTGGTAAATAACATAAAGAAAGGGGAAAACATGAATATAAAAGAGGAGAAGAAAATGCCTGATGCATTCTCATCATTGTGAAATGTTTACAAAGTCAATATAGCATCACAGGATAAACTGTTTATGTTCAAACACTGGAGGAAAAAAAAAAAAAAAAAAAAAGAGGTAAAATTCAGAACTTCAGAACTGGTTGCACCTTGAAGGAATAAACAGAAAATGTCAAATGTTTCTCTCACATAGGGAATCAGCCAGTTTCCCCAAGCATAAACGAGAAAAAAAAAAAAAATCTTTTGCTGATTATGAGTTTGAAAAAATAAATTGAACTCATGTTTGTCATTTCTATAAACTATCCCTATCATTTAATCTTTATATTGGGAGGAAGACAATATAGCTTAATGGATCAGGGGATGCTATTTCATTTTCTTATTTCATATTCAAGTTTGCTCTAGTGTAATTATGGTGTTTATGAAGCTTAAACTGATGTAGCAAGAGAGAAATAAAGAGAATAAATATTCATCTGCTCTAAGGGGCACTTCATGATAAGAAAGATCACATTGGAAAGTACAGGAAATGCATGAGAGGTTTTTATCAACCAATAATTTTAAATTTATAAGAAACATTCATTGTGATAAATTGGAAAAAAATATAGATCTATTTCTAAGTAAATTTTCAACCAAAATGAGGAAAGCTTAGCAAAAATGTTTCAGTTACAGGAAGAAAAAAGCAGAATGAAAACACAAATACCTCACCCCAATCTGTGAGAAAAGAACAGAAAAAGAATCAGGAAATTATAAATGAACAGATTTGCCCTTGGCTGTAGGCAAGATCTCTAAGACAGTAATAAGGAATGAGGTTACCAAACATCTAGAGAGAGATGAGCTGATAAAACTTAATCAGGCTAGTTTCACAAAGGGCAAATCTTTTCTGACAAATTTGGTGGCATTTTTGCGTGGCACAGAGGGCAGAAAAAGTACGTGACTAGAATTAGAAATCGAATTTGAAGTGAAACAGCAGAAAGGCATAGATGACACATATGGGAATGAAGCACTGTTTTAACTTTCCGAAGGAGGCCACTTGGGTGACACTTAACCCCAAACCCACTGATTTCATTAAGATATTCATGCTGGTTATAAGTACAAGCAGGGCTGATAGATTGACATGCTTTGTTGTGACACTGTTACCAAAATTATGTGTTATCAGCAAATAATATACATTGGGAGTCCTATGTCTGCTATCCACAGATTTTTATAGTGCTTCTCTCAGCTATTTATTTTTCTTTTTTCCAAATATTCTTTTTTTGGTTTGTTATTGTTACATAAATGGAATCAGTGCCATTTAGGCAGACACAATCTTATCTAAGAGAGCAACCAAGGAGGCCACTGTAATATCTCCATGATAATAATGGGTTTCAAGGGGTTTTCTAACATCTTCACTCTGGGACATTTTAGGAATGTGCTTTTTGGTGCTTTGTGTACTTGACAGCATGCTGTTATTTTTCAAAGGTTAATGTTGAAATGCTCTAAACTGGGCAAGTAACAGGGTCAAAGACCCAGAAATTCAAAAGATAGAATCTAAGTTTGCCTCTCAGTTGGCCCCTCAGCCTACAAATAAGCTTGTCCCTTTCATCCTAAAAATATAAATAATCAAAACTGAAGCACACATGTACCAAGAGTTCTAGGCCCTGCTGTTATCTCTGCTCAGCGCTCTATTTTTCTTTTTGCCATCTGATATCTTTGTAGTATGATATATACAATGCCACAGTTTTCTCTCAGTTCTGAATTTATTTTAAACTTGTCCTTTAATGTCTTAATCCATCTTGACTTTGAAAATGAAATTTCTCCTAAAGAAGAAACAAGAGACATTCTGATGATCAACACTTTGTTGTCATTCTTATTTTTCATTATTACTCTCTAACAGATGACAATTTTAACTATGTTCTCTATTAAAAACTCTCCTTTCTTAGCCTCCCATATGATGGGTGTGATGGATAGATAATGGCTCCAAAAATGTCCATGCCCTATTTCCTGGATTGTGTAAATATGTTAGAATACATGGTGAAGGGGGATTAAGGTAGAAAATAGAATTAAGATTGCTAATCATCTGGTCTTAATAGGGAGATTATCTTGGATTATCTGGATGTACCCAGTGTAATCATGAAGTGAAGTCACTCAGTCTGTCCGACTCTGCAACCCCATGGACTATAGCCTACCATGCTCCTCCATCCGTGGGATTCTCCAGGCAAGAATACTGGAGTGGGTTGCCATTTCCTTCTCCAGGAGATCTTCCCGACCCAGGGATCAAACCCGGGTCTTCCGCATTGCAGGCAGACACTTTACCATCTGAGCCACCAGGGAATCAAAAGCATCCTTAAAAGTAGGAGGCAGACATGAGTCAGGGAAATGTGACTAGGGAAGAATAGCTGGAGTGACTTGATAGGAGAAGGATTCAGTGTACTGTTGTTGGCTTTGAAGTTGGAGATAGAGGTCCACAAACCAAGGAATGGACAGTAGCCTGCCAAGCTCCTCTGATCATGGAATTTTTCAGGCAAGAATACTGGTATTGGTTGCCATGCCCTTCTTCAGGGGATCTTCCCGACCCAGGGACTGAAGCCGCATCTCTTTTGTCTCCTGCATTAGCAGTCAGGTTCTTTACCATTAGTGCCAGCTGGAAGCCACCAAAATTAACTCATAAATATATGGAAATGTATTTATCATGGCTAAATCTTATGGTGTGTGAATTATAATTCAAGAAAGCTATTCCAAAAAAGGCCAAAACAAAAACCTGTTTTATCAATAAGGGAAAAAAGGGGGAAAAAAAATAGCATTCCACTGGACATGAGTCATTTGCATTTCAATGGTTAGAATCATTTGCATTCTTAATAGTTTTCACTTCCTTACATTGTTATCAAATAGATAAGAGACATCAAAAGGCAACATTAACCTAAAAAAGTTCACTGAGGACACCCAGTATTCTTTTCATGTCCATTTTGAAATCTTTCACAAACATTCCTGGTTTGTCCTGTCACAACACATACCTCTTGCCTATTCACTTTTTCATTCTCCTGATGATCATTTTACATATTATCATCTCTTCTCAAAACCTTCTATACTTCCTGTCCCATCATCTGTCTTAGCTAATGATTTTCCTTTCTCCTCCCCAAGAAAGTAAGAAAAAACTTCAGAATATTATTTTAACAGATTAAATCCCACTTGCATCAGTACATTTTCTGTCTCTATTTACCCTGTCTTCCTTCCTCTCACTGTGGGAAAAAACCTTTCTAAGACCAATGACCTAAATCCCTCCTCTGTCACCTCCTCAAGGGCATCACTCAACTGTCAAGGAAGAATGCCTTAGAATTCCCAAACATGAATCTAAATATATGCAAAATTTCTTGTACAATTTTATTCTCTAAAGCCACTCTGCCTTGTAAAATGATTCTCTGCAGTGAATGGACGCTTCATTTATTTAATCATTCAAATTTCCATTCACATCTGCATGATTACAGAAAACATGGAGTATGTAGCTAGTAACTCATAAAAAATTGTGTCTAAATGAATGTTTAGTCAATAAATGAAAGAAAAATGAATTAAACTTGTATCTACTTTCTCATCTCCTTTCATCTTCATTGCCCTTAGTCTTTCTTATTCGCCATACCCCTTTAACAGTTAATGACTTCAACTAACATGTATTTTTGCATTCATTCACAATAGCTAGCTCAGAATAATCTTCAGTGTTCTCTTCATCTCTCATATTCAATCAGTTATACCATTCTGTTGGTACTGCCTCTAAACACTTCAAAATAGCTCATTTTATTCTCATTCTCTTCATTAGTACTGACAAGGCCCAATTTTTCAAATGTTTGATAAATAAATTTTCTGATCTCTGGTTTCTCTTTCCCTATCTTCCCTCAGTTAATTATACATCTAAGCATGTCATGTTTCTGCTTATAACTGAAAACACTCCTATGTTTTCTGACTTTTACATATCAGGTTCAAACTTCTGTCATATTATTGAAGATCTTTCAAAACTGTTCTAAATCTACAATTCCACCCTTATATTTCATTACTCTCCTCCTTTCCAGACCAGTTACATATTTTGAATGACAAGTATTTTCATATCTTTATTCAAGCTATACTTACAGAGTTTCCTTACTATTTATTTCCTTATCTTTCAAAGACATTCTCATTCTTCTATATTTAGTTCAAATATTGCATCTTTTGTCACTTGTCCATAACCTCTAGGTAGAAGGAATTCCTTCTCTGGACTTTCTTAAAATTATATTTATGTTTTTGGTAAAATACTTATCCTGTACTATTGCAATTAGTTAGTTGCTTTTATGTCTCTTCCTGGAGTATATCTCATAGTGACTTAGAGTAAGTGTTCTGGAGTCAGATTGCATAAATTCAAAATTGAATTCCAACATGCTTTAGCTGCTTGCTATTAAGAAAGTTAATTAAGTTCCTCAAGCCTCTATTTCTATATTCTTGTAAAGGGAATATTGGAATCTAAGTGACAGAGTTTATATAAGTGAGAAAGGGAATAGTTCCTGCCATATCAGTAGACAAAACTGTCATGGTCATCAGTGATTCCAGCCCTCCAATGTGAGCCCAAGGGGACTCAAGAAGGAGAAAAATACCCACGATCTAACAACAGTTAGGTTGCAGCCACTCCCTACAGTGAACAGTTCTCTCGGGTTTCCTGGATGCTGTCTCCCAGGCTTGAAGTCCTAAAACGTAACTCTCAACTTCTAGGTTGCAACTAGTTTTTAAGTCAAATTAAGGATAGAATAATTCCAATAATAGTTCAACTTTGTCTCTGGGTCTTATATATAACAAAACTGCTCTTATTGGATTGTAAACTTTTTGAGTATAGTGCATTTATTTATATTTGCTTTGTCAGTACATAACAAAGATTTAACACATAATCAGAGCTAATAAGTGTGGCTGACTTTACTTATGTTGGATCTTTATCACTGTGTGCTAGCAGTATCAAAACGAGAGATGATATAGAATTTATTTTGGTTTGGATTTAAAATGAAGAGATCAACAGAATGTGAAATATATGGTAACGCACTCTTATTATGATTTACTTTATTATCTGTGTGCCATTTCCAATATGTCATATACATGTCATACACTTTCCAGTCAGGTTTAATGCTTAACTTTCAAATCAGTAGGTCACCATAGATGTCTGAGTGGACAGAAATACTGGTCTCCAATGTTAAGCCATGTATATATCATTAGGCCATTATGTTAAAGTAACTTAAAAAAAAATAACCAGAAAGATTTCCATTATGTTCAGAGTAGACTGTCAAATAAGGATTGTTCTATCAAATGTCCATTGCAGGAAATATTAAGCATGACTGCTCTCCAGTCTTCTTAGTCACTCAGTCGTATCTGACTCTGTGTGACTTCATAGACTGAAGCCCACCAGGCTCCTCTGTCCATGGAATTCTCCAGGCAAGAATACTGGAGTGGGCGGCCATGCCCTTCTCCATATCTTCCAGATCCAGGGATCAAATACAAGTCTCCTGCATTGCAGGTAGATTCTTTACCTCCTCGTCAGACTCCTCCTCTTCAGAACTTTAATGTTTATTGAATAAGGAGTCACTGATTATCCAGGTGTAAAATAAATGTCAAAGTCAAAGTATGGCTTGAATTTAATTACTGTTTGAAGGTAATGCTAATTTGACTGTATACTTTTCCCCACTACTTTACTGAGATATAATTGACATTGCATAAATTGAGATATAAGTGTTGTGTAAGTTTAAGGTATACAATGTACTGATTTGTTATATGTATTTATTATGAAATGATCACCCCAAAAAGTTAGTTAATACATTCATTACCTCACATAGTAAAACTTTTTTTATGTACTATTCTTAATAGCTTGCTTAGTCTCATTCAGTCATGTCCAACTCTGTGTGACCCTAGGGACTGTAGCCTGCCAGGCTCCTCTGTCCATGAAATTCTCCAGGCAAGAATACTGAAGTGTGTTGCCATTTCCTCCTCCAGAGGATCTTCCCAACCCTGTGTGTCCTGCATTGCAGGCATATTCTTTACCTGCTGAGTCACTGGGGAAGTCTCCCCCAAAATACTGGAGTGGGTTGCCATTCCCTTCTTCAGGGGATCTTTGTAACCCAGGGATTGAAACTGGGTCTCCTGCATTGCAGGCAGACTCTTTACAATCAAGGTTCATATATGTTGTTACAAACAACAGCATTCCCTTCTCCTTTATGACTGAAAAATATTTAATATATGTATATGTGTTCCGTTGCTCAGGTATGTCCTGTTCTTGCAATCCCCTGGGCTATAGCCTACTAGGCTTCTCTGTTCATGGGATTTCTGAGACAAAAATATTGAAGTGGGCAGCCATTCCCTTCTCCAGGGGATCTTCCAACTTGGGGATTGAACCTGTGCATCCTGCATTGCAGGCAGATTTTTTACATATATATTTTTTTTTAATCTATTTTTAAATCTATTCATCCATTGATGGATATTTAGGTTGTTTTGTCTATTGTAAACAATGCTGCGATAAACATCACAACCTACATTTGAAACAATCTTCAAATATATCTGTAGAATATATTGATTATTGCCATTCTAAAACCATTACTAGAATAAAATTCTCTTTATACTAGAATTTAAAGACTGGTGAGCCAAAAAAAGAAAGAAAATTCTGTCTCTGCACCCCAGCCCTCACTACCAAGCCCCATCTGTTTGTTAGTTAGTGTTAGTCACTCAGTCATGGCTGACTCTTTGTGACCCCATGGACTGTAGCCCTCCAGGCTTCTCTGTCCATGAGATTTTCCAGGCAATAACTCTAGTGGATTGCCGTTTCCTTCTTGGGTCAGGGATCTTCCTGACCCAAGAATTGAACCCAGGTTTCCTGCATTGAGCTACCAGGGAAGCCCCATCTATTTATTAGACTATATCCAACTATTTAATAGACAACTAAAGCTATGACCCCAAGGAGCCAGAAAATCAACATCTGCAAATCTGAACTATTTTTTTTTTCTTTTCCTCTCTACTTTGAAAAATAATGTATCTGAGCAATTTTTAATATTTTCTTTCTCTTTTACCATTTTCACAAATTCAATAAATTGACAAATCACATTAAAAAAGTTTTTTTTGTTTTCCATTCTTACTCTCACTACCTTAGTTTAAGATGTATCTCTCTTATTAGACTATTGCAATAATCTCATAACTATATTTTTAATTCTAGCTTTATCATCTTTATTCTCCAATATAATTGATGAATTTTTTTTCTGTTTTTTTTCCCACTAAAAATTAACCCTGATATATTTACCTTATATAAAACCTACCACAAGCTAAGCATCAAGAGATAGATGAGAAGACTTCCTTGGCAGCCCAGTGGTTAAGACTTTGCTTTTCAATGCAGAGGGTGCAGGTTTGATCCCTAGTCAGGGAGCCAAGATCCCACATGCATTGAGGCCAAAAAAACAAGACATAAAACAGAAGCAACATTGTAGCAAATCAATAATACTTTAAAAATGGTTCTAAAAAATTTTTATAAAAAGAGATAGTGAAAATTCCAGGGCAGAGATCTATAATCAGATTTAAGACTCATATTTGCCTCTGATTCTTAAGGAAAGCACTTGACCTCCCTGGAATTACTTTTCATCCCCTGTCAATTAAGTGGAAATTTCTCTGATATACATTTTTTTCTATTATAAAATTTTGTGAATTGCTTAGAAGAACAAGGAAAATTGGTGAGAGAGAGAGAAAAAAAAAGTGTGTGTGTGTGTGTGTGTAATAAAGAGAGATTTTCTCTTTATAGAACTATAAGGGAGGACATAACCAACCTTAGTCTAATGTAGTTTCTGTAGGTTAAAGAAATTGGTTTGGAAACTAAGGCAGAGGTTTAGTAACAGAAAATAAATAAAGCAGAGAGAGTACAGGTGTTTTACTCCTGGAAATACACAGAACTCCAGTGGATATACTGCAGGGTGTACAACTTTGGATTTGGTGTCAAACCTCAGTTTGAGTACCATCCTGGAATAGCTGTGAAAAGAAGAGAGGTGAAAAGCAAAGGAGAACAGGAAAGATATAAGATCTGAATGCAGAGTTCCAAAGGATAGCAAGAAGAGATAAGAAAGCCTTCTTCAGCGATCAATGCAAAGAAATAGAGGAAAAGAACAGAATGGGAAAGACTAGAGATCTCTTCAAGAAAATTAGAGATACCAGGGGAACATTTCATGCAAAGATGGGCTCGATAAAGGACAGAAATGGT
>SJYT01049663.1:69711-197353 GCA_006410635.1 Cephalophus harveyi
TGATGCTGGGAGGGATTGGGGGCAGGAGGAGAAGGGGACGACCGAGGATGAGATGGCTGGATGGCATCACGGACTCGATGGACGTGAGTCTGAGTGAACTCCGGGAGATGGTGATGGACAGTGAGGCCTGGCGTGCTGCGATTCATGGGGTCGCAAAGAGTCAGACACGACTGAGCGACTGAACTGAACTGTGTGATCTTGATCAAATCATTAACTTCTGTAAGCTTTAATCATGTTGTCTCTTTGACCCGGCATGATGTTTTTTATTTGCTATTTAATGTCACTCTCCCTGGGATATTTATTGGGTAAGGTAGACCCTTAGATTGGAGAAGGCAATGGCAATCCACTCCAGTGTTCTTGCCTGGATAATCCCAAGGATGGAGGAGCCTGGTGGCTGCCGTCTATGGGGTCACACAGAGTTGGACACGACTGAAGCAACTTAGCAGCAGCAGCAGCAGCAGACCCTTAGAGGCCCTGAGGGCCTCTCCCCACTATTTGGTGCAAACACCCCCTGCTGCTACTATTGGCCACTGGATTCTGTTCCGTATCAGTTACTTTACCAACATGTGCCCCCAGATCATTCCCATAACTCACAGCAGATAGACAACCCTCAAAGGTACTGAAGTCTCTGTGCCAGGACACATCAGGTACCCAGAGCAGAAATGGACAAGAGGCTCACTCCATCAAGAAGCTGACCATGGAAGCAATAGTGCTGCCATGTAGGGGCAGGAACAACCACCTCCATGCCTTGCCCTGAGATACAATAGCATGCTCACAGCAAAACCTGATGCTATGTGACCTATACTTGGGCTCCATTATGGAGCTGGAGGTGTTGCTATGCAGAGGGGATGAGGGGAGGTCAACATAGGCCTGAGGCATCAGGAGGTGAGAAGCAAACCGACAAGAAGAGAGGATAGGCTTTGGAGGTGGCTGGAGGAAGTACCACTCTTTAGCCAAAGCTCTGAGCATTAGGGACTTATCACACTCACTGCACTTGTCTTACAAGCACAAATTTAGGGAGTGATAGTATTAAGAATATTAAGATGGTAACTGTAGAGCCTTAAACTAGAATTGCTAGGCCCTTCTAAGAGCCTAACCCCATGTGGTCGTATTGATTATACACACCAGGTTTTAGTTTCTTATTTGGTTTTAAAAAAAGAAAAACAGGCATCTTCTTTTCTTTTACTTTTTTTTTAATTTATTTTTGGCTGTTCTGGGCCTTTGTTGCTGTGTGGACCTTTGTCTAGAGAAGGTGTTATTGTCCAGTTTTGGTGCACGGCCTTCTCATTAAGGCAGCCTCTTTTGTTGTGGATCCTGAGCTCCAGAGCACAAGCTCAACATTTGTGGCGCACGGGCTTAGTTGCTCCACGGATTGTGGGATCTTCCTGGACCAGGGATCAAACCCCTGTCTCCTACACTGGCAGGCAGATTCTTGACAACCGAGCCATCAGGAAAGCTCCTTTTTTGTTTTGTTTTGTTCTGTTTCTATTGAATTGGAACATTACCTCAAAAACTGAGCTCTTGTAGTGGGAGATATTTTGAGGGTGCCAGGAACCTGGGTGGGAAATCTATTTGTAGGGTTGGGATTATAGCACAAAAAGAGATCCTAAAAACTTTCTATCTGGACACGACCTTGGAGTGTTCAGGTCTTAACCCTCTGTGAATCCTGAAATTTGCCCAAGTCCTCAAAATGAAATTCAAGTAAATTCAAGGAAAATACATCTTTTAGTTTTGTGATCTTTTAAAGACAGGTCTTCTCATATGCTTAAAGTTGCCCCTAATAACTACTCTTGTAAACAAATGGTTGCCTGCCCAGGTTATCTGCCCTTTGGAAGTTCTGGAGAGAAGAAAAGCAATAGAACACTGGTCATACTATATTGTTTACTTGAATCTGTCTTTCCCAAAATTTTGTCCATTGCAAAAAAACAGAAACTGTACAGCTTGCTCATAGAACACAGAGGCAGATCCCTCAACAAAGGATCAATAAGCTTGGGGAATAAAGCAACTCTATACTCATTTATTTATTTTCTCCATCATTCTACCATCTGTCTGCCCATTTGTCTGCCTGTCTCAATCTTTGTATAGACTAGTATTCTTTTAACTCTTAATGAATTTTATGGAAGATGGAAACTAATAATCCTGAACAACCTCCTCTCCATTCAAGTAACAATCAGAAACTATGAATCTCTTCATTTTATTTCCCAATTCCTAAGAGAGAGAAGTACCACAGCACAACAGGACATATTCACCTTTGGTCTAGTCATTCATAGCCAGGAGAATGGGGTAAATTAAATGAAGGGCCTATTCCTATCAGTTAAAAGCTGCTTCTCCATGAAGATGGTCATGGACTGCTCAGAAATGACAAGATGTGACTGTCCTAGATATAACCAAAAGTTTCTAAATTCAGGGAGGGTGACAATGAACTTTAGACTCCAGCAGTTTGATTTAGTATTGGAGTCAGATCATAGGATTAACTTATTTATTTTTTTTTTTTAACTCCAGAGAAGATAAAAGAGGAATAAAAATGGGGCAGAATCCTACAAGGATTTTTCAGTAACATTTTATAATTTACTTTTAGTTGACACTTAAAGGTATTTATTTTTCAGTGTTCATCTATTGCAAAGTTCTTGCTTTACTAACAAGTAGTAAAACATTTCTTATAGTATTATAGGTAATTTTACAACAGTAGGTTATTTCATCACTTATTGCTCAAAATACCAATTTTTCCTAACCTCCAGTGCATTTTTAAAGAAAAAGGAGTTTGCTATCTTGCTTTTGATACCATACTGTCACATGTTTTCAGCTCTTCTTGTATAGAAAGCTCACAGTGTCCTTCCTTTCTGAGCATATAAACAAAACAAAAAAGTCTGCTATTATTTTATTATTTCAATGCAATATGAAAAAAATCTAGTGATTTACCAAAAGCAACCAAACAACTAGTTGACAAAAGCTAAACTTTTTACTGGTATCATCAATTCAAGTTCTTAAAAAAAAAAAAGACTGATGATAATTCAGCAAGACCAGGCTTTTGTGTCTTTCAAAATGAACTAAAGTTTGTCCGAAAATGTCAAATAAGAATGTAAATGAATGCCTCACAAAAGGTATCACAGAAATGTAATTTGTTACTTGGAATATGTAAAAGTCCTTGGAAAATTACAAATTACTCTCCAAAATACAAAATATTGTTAAGTCAAGATATCCCCCTAATACAGATTAAATGAAGATTGAAAAGAGCTTTTCTCTGAGTGAAGGTAAAGGAAGATAAGTTAACACTTGTTGTCTGCCTATTTTGTGCATGGCAAAATATTTTTTGTGGGGAGAGGAGAGTGGTCGAAAATTTTTAAATTCTAAAGATCTAGAATAAAACAGGGCTTCCCTGGTAGCTCAGCTGTTAAAAGAATCTGCCTGCCATGCAGGAGACCCTACTTTGATTCCTGGCCCTGGAAGATCCCCTGGAGAAGGGATAGGCTACCCACTCCAGTATTCTTGGGCATCCCTGGTGGCTCAATTGGTAAAGAATCTTCTTACAATTTGGGAGACCTGGGTATGATCCCTGGGTTAAGAAGATCCCATGGAGGAGGGCATGGCAGCCCTCTCTAGTATTCTTGTCTGGAGAATCCCTGTGGACAGAGGAACCTGACAGGCTACCATCCATGGTGTTGCAAAAAGTTGAACATGACTGAGCAACTAAGCACACACAGAATAAAACAAAAAGAGTCATACTGTACCATCAAAAATCAGATTACCAATCTCAATATATTTGCTTCTTTTAGCTTCTATTAGCCATCTTTCATTAAAAAAAACCCTTTTTTTTTCTTTAAACGTAAATACATGCTTATTTTAAACATTCAAATTACAAAATATTAAGGAAAATAAAATCTTTACCCTTAAAAAAAAACTTTCCCCAAAATAATGTATGAAAATTTGTTGAAATTGCAGCTGTTTTTCTAGGCGTGTAAATACAGAGAATGTAGATTAATGTGTAGAGAGATAAATGTGTAGAAACAAAAACTATTTTTATAAAAGGGGACCATGCCATGGGTATTACTTTGACATAAGGATAGTGGGCTTCCCTGGTGGCTCAGATAGTAAGAAGATAGATACCCTGAACAGGAAATGGCTACCCACTCCAGTATTCTGTCCTGGAAAATTCCTTGGACAGAGGAGCCTGGTATGCTACAGTCCCTGGGGTCACAAAGAATAAGACACAACTGAGCACTCATGTACCATACCCAATTTTTGTTTAGTTCGATAAAAGTAAAAATAAAACAGAAAAAATGAGAATTTTGAATATTCAATAAATGATGTGAAACAACAAAGATACACTTTTTTCCCCTAAAACTTTCCTGCAAAGATAAAAGACACACTGAATAATACTGAGATCAAAATGCTTATGTATTAAAAAAAAAATATATATATATATATATACATACACACATATGTCTGTCTCTTATACACATCTCTGTCATGGTCATCAGTGATTCCAGCCCTCCAATGTGAGCCCAAGGGGACTCAAGAAGGAGAAAAATACCCACGATCTAACAACAGTTAGGTTGCAGCCACTCCCTACAGTGAACAGTTCTCTCGGGTTTCCTGGATGCTGTCTCCCAGGCTTGAAGTCCTAAAACGTAACTCTCAACTTCTAGGTTGCAACTAGTTTTTAAGTCAAATTAAGGATAGAATAATTCCAATAATAGTTCAACTTTGTCTCTGGGTCTTATATATAACAAAACTGCTCTTATTGGATTGTAAACTTTTTGAGTATAGTGCATTTATTTATATTTGCTTTGTCAGTACATAACAAAGATTTAACACATAATCAGAGCTAGTAAGTGTGGCTGACTTTACTTATGTTGGATCTTTATCACTGTGTGCTAGCAGTATCAAAACGAGAGATGATATAGAATTTATTTTGGTTTGGATTTAAAATGAAGAGATCAACAGAATGTGAAATATATGGTAACGCACTCTTATTATGATTTACTTTATTATCTGTGTGCCATTTCCAATATGTCATATACATGTCATACACTTTCCAGTCAGGTTTAATGCTTAACTTTCAAATCAGTAGGTCACCATAGATGTCTGAGTGGACAGAAATACTGGTCTCCAATGTTAAGCCATGTATATATCATTAGGCCATTATGTTAAAGTAACTTAAAAAAAAATAACCAGAAAGATTTCCATTATGTTCAGAGTAGACTGTCAAATAAGGATTGTTCTATCAAATGTCCATTGCAGGAAATATTAAGCATGACTGCTCTCCAGTCTTCTTAGTTACTCAGTCGTATCTGACTCTGTGTGACTTCATAGACTGAAGCCCACCAGGCTCCTCTGTCCATGGAATTCTCCAGGCAAGAATACTGGAGTGGGCGGCCATGCCCTTCTCCATATCTTCCAGATCCAGGGATCAAATACAAGTCTCCTGCATTGCAGGTAGATTCTTTACCTCCTCGTCAGACTCCTCCTCTTCAGAACTTTAATGTTTATTGAATAAGGAGTCACTGATTATCCAGGTGTAAAATAAATGTCAAAGTCAAAGTATGGCTTGAATTTAATTACTGTTTGAAGGTAATGCTAATTTGACTGTATACTTTTCCCCACTACTTTACTGAGATATAACATTTATGTTATATTCCCAGGGTTTTTGTTTATTTATTTCTTTTTTGATGGTAAAGTGTGTTTAATGCCATTAGATTTGAAAGATATGTCAGTGGATGATAATAGTCATATCACTCTTTTATTCAGAATACTGTAGCTTTTCCCTCACTGTCTTCTGGCACAGAATGCTAATGCTACTGTTATAAAATCTGAGATTAATATGATTTTCTCTTTCACTCTTTTAAGTAATTTTCTTTTTCAGCATGGTGTTCTTGAAAAGTCTTGAAAAGTTTGAAGTTAACTAACACATGCAACTAACACACAGGCTTTGGTATAAAGTGTTCTCTCCAAAATATCTCTGGAATGTGGTATATTTTTTCAATTTGGAATTTTCTTGATATCTTTCAAAAGATTTGTTTGATTGTCTCTCTCAGTAACATCAAGATTCTTTATGTTAGATGATTTTTTATCTATCTTTTTTTATATGCTACTTTCTCTTCAATTGTTTTTTCTGTGTTTTTCATTACAGTTATCTCTAATCTTCTCTTTGTCAGTTATTCAACTTTTAGGAGGTATCTGGGTTTTTTTTTTTTTTTTTGCCCATTTTAGTTGGTTTATTCATTCTTTAATACTGCTGTTTGGGTTGGATCTTTTATGTATAAGTTGCATCCTAATTTATCTGATTCTATAGTTTCTGTTTTTCATCTTGACACTGAGTTATGTTTTTTTGAATTCATCTTCTTACTCTATAGCATGAAACAATTTTGAGAAATTTCCTAAGGTTCAGTCAGTTCAGTTCAGTCGCTCGGTCGTGTCCGACTCTTTGCGACCCCATGAATCTTGAGTTAGATTTTTCTGCTACATTGGATATATTGCCTATCTTTGGCATGTTGTAATGTTTGACTTTTATTGTTGCAATGTATTTTCCTACCTTCTATTCCATTTATTTTCATAATCGCTCGGTCGTGTCCGACTCTTTGCGACCCCATGAATCTTGAGTTAGATTTTTCTGCTACATTGGATATATTGCCTATCTTTGGCATGTTGTAATGTTTGACTTTTATTGTTGCAATGTATTTTCCTACCTTCTATTCCATTTATTTTCATATGCTCATACTTGAAGAACTATGTACTGACAATTTATTCCTTACAGAGAGGGATTTTTTTTTAAACTTTCTTCTCAACATATTAGGGACCTGTTTGTTTTCCTCCTCTGAGTTCCATTTTGGAGGCCAGATACCCACATATCATGAGTACTCATACTTTGTACGCTGAGGGAATATTGTGGGAAGTTCAGCCTTTATTAAACCATGTGGATGCTTCTCTCTATTTAAGATTATCTTTACGCGGCAAGATTATTTGTGGAAGAGTCATAGGTGCCTTTTATTGGAGAAATGCATCATTTTTCAGTTGGGCTTCAGAGATTTTACAAAGTGAGTATATAGGCATGAAGCTATTGGCTTGTGAGATAGAGTCAGTTTTACTATTCATGCTTCTCAGCGTCACTCTTTTTTTTCTCCAGGAGCCCTGGAGTAAAGGGCTGGAGAAAGGAGCCCTTCAAACTGAAAAGAAAAAAATTAAAATACTCTATGCATGTACATAGGCTTCCCTGGTAGCTCAGTGGTAAAAAAACTCTACCTTCCAATGCAGTAGATATGAATTCAATCTCAGGATGAAGAACACCCCTGGAGAAGGAAATGGCAACCCACTCCAGTATTCTTGCCTGGGAAATCCCATGGACAGAGTTGGACAAGACCTAGCAACTAAATAATAACAATCCATGCATATATCAATCTACTATCTCCAGAATTTGAGGTTGTTAAGAGAATTCTCAGAATTTTGTTGCTTCACCAGTAAATTTCACAACAGTTGGGGAAAAGATTAAGGAGTTGAACCTCCTTTTGCCTCTCTGAACCTGGACAAGCCCTTCTTATTTCACAAATGATTTTTTCTATCATTTCTTTTTTTATTTTGATTATTTACAAGTCAATGGCATTGGGATTTGTCCTTTTTCTTGTTGATACTTCAAACAAAAAAAAAAAGAAAATTTTATTTGAGCCTAATTTGAGGATTATAACCTGGGAAGACCATCTCAGAAAGCTGTGAGAACTGTTCTGCCCCTAGAAGTCAAGGTAGAGTTGTACAAACTTTTTGAGACTGAAAGCTGCTCATCAAATGCTGCATTATTGACAGCTTACATAACCCACATCTAAGCATCATTTTGGTGGGTCATGTGGCCCCTTACAAGATCAAGAATGAATGTTACCTTTTAAGCAGCTGTCTTCTTGGTGCTGGGAGAACATTGCTCTTTAGGGTTGAGCAGGTATTTCTGCTGATGGAGGAGGTTTGCTCGATGCTAATGCAGATACACAGTGCACAAGCAAGAGAGAGAGGAGGCCAAACGGGAGAGAAAAAAAAAAATTCTTAAATTGTTTTGTCTTGCCATAAAATGTGAATTTTTATTTCATAATTTCTCCTGTTGATCATCAGTCTTTCGATAGAAAGCATTATGTGATCAAATATTTGGCCCATTGAAGCTAGGGTGGCTGCTTGCCTTTCCCAGTGTGCATCATATCCCTCAATGCTGGGTGCTAATAGCCTGATTCTCTCTGGTGGCTTATACTAGCAGAATGTTCAGCAACGGTTTATGGCCAATTCTAGGTAATGCAATAAGGGACTTAAGCCAGTTTCCTTGCATGTGCATTGTGTATTGCCCATTATTTTATTTATTATTATTTTTCTTTAACTATAACTTTGTATTTTATTTAATTATTTTTATAATTTTATTTTTGCCACATTAGAGGTGATCTACAGCTTCAAGTTGTTTAGACATCATTATCCTAGTACAATCAGATGACACACAGTGTGAAAGGCAAGAAACTACCACTTTATAATTCCACAAACTTTAACTTTAATTGGTAGTCAGAACAACAATATCATTAGTAAAGGTCTAATCCCCAAATCCTCCTGAATCAAACTGCTTTCCTAGTATTCCCCCTACTGTAGAAAGAGGATGGTTCAGAGCAGAAATCTCACTTTAAGGGTCATAAGATGAGTTAACAAGTATTGTGGCCCAGACCTTGCTAATTTCTGTTTGTTATTTACTCATTTTTATAATTTCTTGCTCATTTTATTAAGCACTGGAATAATGAAAGTCTGTTTTAACTCACTCTTTCCCAATCAACTTTTATAGCAACACAATAATGTAAGACTTAGTATTGCTGCTTTGTAGTTCGGAGTTAAGTAACTTATCCAGCATTAGATAGCTAGTAACTAACTAGCATTTCCCTGGTGGATCAGACAGTAAACAATCCACCTGCAATGTGGGAGACCTGGGTTCAGTCCCTGGGTAAGGAAGATTCCCTGGAGAAGAGAATGGCTACCCACTACAGTATTCTGGCCTGGAGAATTCTGTGAACAGAGGAGCCTGGAAGGCTACAGTTCATGGGATTGCAAAGAGTCAGGCATGACTGAGTGACTTTCACAGGACAGGAACTAACTAGGCTGGAATGAAAACCCCCATCTGTCTGCTATTTTAGGTAAATAATGGAATATAATAAAATTACAAATTTAAGATAAAGTGACAGAGTTAATTTATTATACCTGGGTGCAAATATTTTGAAAGAAAGGTATGGATCTAAGTGGATGGTGAAAAAAGTGAGGAGAGAATCAAGATGCCTAAGTTTGATTTCTTTCTATCTCTCAAAGCTGATGATGAATTTGGAAAAGATGATTCAACTTCCTGGGTTTTATTTTTCTTGTGTGCAATAATAATATGGATGATGATGACAATAATGATGGTAATTTTCTTAGTCTGATGACTATTATTCACTTGTACCAGGCACAATGTGATAAACTTTCTAAGTAGCATGTCATCACATCTCAAAATAGCCATTTGATATACATATTCTATTTTATCAATGAAGATACTGCAAATTTTGCAAATCCACTAAAGCCCATTTGATTTAAGGGCACATGATATAAACCACTAGTTCTATTATCTTTCCAAACCAAGAAGTCTGGCCTGAATGGTCTTTAAAATATCTACCAAATTTGAGATTATCGCGAGCTGCAGTAGGTATCAGAGGAAATGAGCATGCTCCTACATGACCCTCAAGTACAACTAGTAGAGTTCTGGACTGGATGTCCTTAAATTAAATCTTAAAATGATGATGTTTTTACTTTATGTGTTCATTTGCACATTAAAAAAACACAGAATTTCTCTTAAACCATGAGTACTGAACTCTTTCTCTCCCTTTCCCACATACTTTTCTTTCTTAACAATTCAGTTCAAATGCCCTGAAGTGGAGATAGGTAATGTGAATGTGGAAGATGAGCACAATAGCAGCCCATATGTTAGCTACTGAGAGGAGTGAGATAGGCATGCATGCAGGGCAAAGGGGTAGTGCAGGAGTGGCTCTGTGGAGTGGCAGAGCTGAAAAGGGCACAGCCTTAGTGGGCTGGTCTAACAATGAATATGAGTCTGGGAAGCCTGAAGAGGGTCCCCCTGCCAAGAGAGGGTGGTAAAAGTAGAAACCTGCAATCTGGTATTGGAGTCAAGCAAAGTAAGGACTGAATCTCCACAATGAAAGGACATTCCAGTGCGAGGTGTTAGATCCTACACAAGGGTGTGAAAGTTATCCACTTTGGAATATGACCATACACACAGTGTAAGAGGTCAAGGGTAATGAAACAGAGCATCTACACAGGAAAGAGACCCTGCACAGGGTCAGAACCTGAGTGAGGTAAGGAGGCAAGAAACAGCTCAACAAGGGGTCACAGGGCAGGTATGGTAGTAAAACTTGCAGCAGGTATCACAATCTGTACAGGGAGGGAACTCCATAAAGGGGAGAAGTTGGTGACAGTAATGGGCGGTTGTTACATGAAAAGAGATTGAACAAATGCATAAATACATTGAGAATAGTGGAAACCAGGGTTCTCATGGCTGGCATAGGAAGTTAAAAATATAAACAGAAAAAAAATGAACCTAGAACAAACTCATTTTGAATTACCACAGACTCTGGTGTGGACTCTAAATACATACACACATATATCTATCTATCTATCGATCGATCTATCGATCTATGTGTATATATGTGCATGTGTATGGGCTTCCCTGGTGGCAGCAGTGGTGGCTCCATGGTAAAGCATCCACCTATCAATGCAAGAAACATAGGTTTGATCCCTGGGCCGGGAAGATCCCCTGGTGAAGGACATGGTAACCCAAGCCCACTCCAGTATTCTTGCCTGGGAAAACCAAGGACAGAGGAGCCTGGCAGGCTACAGTCCATGGGGTTGCAAAAGAGTCTGGCATGGCTTAGCAACTAAACAACAACTCATGTATGTAAAATTATACATATACATACTTACATGCATTCATATACATATAATATATAAAGCCTACACACAAACACATACACATTCACACACACATGCACATATTGAAACGTCCTCAGAGGAAAAACACCTCAATGAGTACACTTAGCATCCAGATCATGGTTTCTAAATACCATTCTCTAATTTTAAAAACTGAAATTTTCTTAGAAAAAAAGACCACTTTGATGGCTGGAACAGGAAAACTGTAAGATGATTCTGAAACACTTTCTTGTATCAGAAAGTAAGGAAGAGAACAAAGAATAATAGGCACATGTCAAAAAGATGGACAGACCAGCTTGAATAGGCTCCTGCTGGCCAAAACAGTGAAACTTTGGGCATCAAAGTAGTCATGAATTATAACTTCCTTTATGTAATAATAAATAACTTCCTTTATTTAATAAAAAGTCCTTATTTAATAAAATAAGAAGCTATGGATTCACACTGAAAGAGTAGATCATACTGATAGAAATATATAAATAAAAATTAAATTCTCAATAAGGACCAGTATACTTACATTGTCTCAAAGTCTGTAACCACAAAATGCTTACTAATTATAAGGGGAAGGGGAGGTAATTTCATAGTGGAGAGGTTTCGCAGGCAGTACCTGAACTTGTGACCAAAGTTAACTTAAGCAGAAATGAGACACACAGAAGTCCTACACCATCTGATAGGATGCTATCTGAAGCACAGAACATTCCTGAATCTAATCATAAGTAAACAGCAGACACAGGGAAACACCCTTTGCGGGAGGGGAATGGAGGGACAGGCGGGCAAGACAATGTGGTCAGTAAACTCTGGATGGTGGGAGTGTTTTCTTTTCATGGTGATAATTTTTAAAAATAAGAGCCAGTTTTTACACTGCTTTATCTTTAAACAAACAAACAAAAAATCTTTATAGACCCTTTTTATTACCCATATTTTCAGCATACAGCTCCTACGAGGACCCTGATCCTGTTGTCTCTTAGTGAAAGTGAAAGTGAAAGTGAAGTCACTCAGTCGTGTCCAACTCTTTGCGACCCCATGGACTGTAGCCTACCAGGCTCCTCTGCCCATGGGATTCACCAGGCAAGAGTACTGGAGTGGGTTGCCATGTTCCTTCAGTTAGTTCAATTCAGTCACTCAGTCGTGTCCGACTCTTTGTGACCACATGAATCGCAGCATGCCAGGCCTCCCTGTCCATCACCAACTCCCGGAGGTCACTCAGACTCACGTCCATTGAGTCAGTGATGCCATCCAGCCATCTCATCCTCTGTCATCCCCTTCTCCTCCTGCCCCCAATCCCTCCCAGCATCAAAGTCTTTTCTAATGAGTCAACTCTTCTCATGAAGGGCTGATCTCCTTCAGAACGAACTGGTTGGATCTCCTTGCAGTCCAAGGGACTCTCAAGAGTCTTCTCCAACACCACAGATCAAAAGCATCAATTCTTCGGTGCTCAGCCTTCTTCACAGTCCAACTCTCACATCCATACATGACTGGAAAGATCATAGCCTGGACTAGACGGACCTTAGTCGGCAAAGTAATGTCTCTGCTTTTGAATATGCTATCTAGGTTGGTCATAACTTTTCTTCCATTGAGTAAGCCATGTCCCCATGTCCCTTAGACAAGCCTAAATTGAGTAAAGCTTAACCAAATCAGTGCCTTGCAATTTTCAAAGGTACCAGGTGAGGAAAATCAAGTGAAAAGAAAAAGTGTTCAATTAATACCTTCAAGGAGACTAAAAAGAGAAAACAATAAATGAAATCTATGATTCTCTGCTGGATCTTTTTGCTATAAAGGATTTTATCAAGAAAAACAGAGAAAGGGGACTGACAGATGCTAGCATTGAAACAATGTCAATTCCTTGATTTTGATCATTTCATTGTGTCCCCTATAAAAAATAGAAACTGGTTCATTTAGGTTAATGTGGCATGTTTGCAAAGCTACTCTTAAATGGTATAGGAAGAAAATTTTTTGTACCATTCTTGAAACTTTCCATATGTTTGAGATTGTTTCAAGATGAAATATTTTTAAAAATATCTGTTTACTTGATGCCTAATACTGTTTGCATTCAAAACAGGGTCAAGTATTTTCCACATGGTGTAATTTTTCTTTTCTTTTTCCAGGTGATGGTGGTTTGAGCCCTCCTATTTTTACCCAAGAACCACAAGATGCTATTTTTCCTTTGGATTTGTCAAAATCTGAAATAATCCTGAATTGTGCTGCTAATGGTTACCCATTACCCCATTATAGGTAAATTTCTACTTCTGAGCACCATGCTGGTTTTTTTTTTTTTTTCCTTTGTCTTCGGGGTAAAGTATACACACAATTTATTGTTGTTGTTGTTGCTTAGTGGCTAAGTTGTGTCCAACCCTTTGCAAATCCATGGACTCCTCTGTAGTAGTCTACCAGGCTCCTCTGTCCTTGGATTTACCAGGCAAGGATACTAGAGTGGGATGCCATTTCCTAATCCAGGGGATCTTCCTGACCCAGGGGTTAAACCCATGTCTCTTGGTAGGTGGATTCTTTACCACTGAGCTGCCAGCAAAGCCCATATACACCATAAAATGACCTAATTTGAAGTGTACAGCTCAACGAATTTTTACATAGGTATACAGCTGTGTTGGAGAATGGCATGGCAACCCACTCCGGTATTCTTGCCTGGATTCCCAGGGACAGAGGAGCCCAGCAGGCTGCAGTCCATGGGGTCACAAAGAGTCGTACACAACTGAGTGACTAAGCACAGCACAGCACATTCAGCTGTGTGTCCACCACTCAAATGAAGATAGACATTTTTGGTACCTTAAAGTATCCCCTCATGCCACTTGCCAAGTGATAATTATCCCACCCTCATCCTCCAGCAACCACTCTTATAACTTACTGGTTAGATTTGCTTAGAGCTGTTATTCTTGAGATTGGGTCTATGTTACAGTGAGAATTGAAAAAGAATGAAAGAAAAAGGAAGGAAGGGAAGGGAGAAAAAAAGAATAAAGGAAGGAGGGAGGGAAGGAAGGAATACAGGAAGAAAGAAAAAAAAATAAGAGAAAGGACAGGAAAAGATTTGTTTCCCCAATTTGAAAGAGATTTTAAAGCACAAGTTCATTTTGTACTCCCTTCCCCACAATATGTGGCTACTGCCTCAGTTGCCTCCTATACAATGACTATGAACATGTTTCTATAAAAGGAATTAATCCAGATTGAAACATTTTTTATCAGACCAATTTCTGTGACTCCACTGACACATCCCATCACCCAAAAAGAATTGGTTTTACAAAAAATATGCTGAAGACAGCTATGGATCATCTAAGGCAGAAAAGCAATTTTTATTCTGGGCAACTAGAAAAATATATATTTGTTCCTCACATATTACCTCTGAAAGAATAAGGAAGAAAGGTCTTCAGTGTTTCTGTTCTTAGAATATTAAGTAGAGGCAGAATCTGATTCACATTGTGGGTGGACTTCACAAATATATGCATCTATGCATTATACTTGTGTAAATCTTAAAGATATTGTGTTGGTAAGAATTCCATGTGCAGTGTGAATATAGAGAAAGTAGAATAATATTAAAATGACTATTGTGGCTTTAGGATTTAAAAGCATTTTTTTTAAGTCTTAATTTTTAGTGTGTGCATGTGTACTGAGTCATTTCAATTGTGTCCAGCTCTTTGTGACCCCATGGACTGTGTAGCCCACCAGGTTCCTCTGTCCATGGGATTCTCCAGGCAATAATACATTAGTGGATTGCCATGCCCTCCTCCAGGGGATCTTCCTGATCCAGGGATTGAACCTACAACTCTTACGTCTCCTGCATTGTAAATCATCACACACAAAAAGAAAAAAAAAATCAGTCCATTTTGGTAAAAAACAAAACAAACAACGAAAAAGAACACTGGCTTTTCCTGATTTATATGTTCCATTAAAAATACCATATTTATATACATAATTACTTTGATCTTACAATTATCTAGATTAACTAGCTAAATGACTTAAATACACAAGGATAAAGACAACTTTCTATCTTGTGTCTCTTATCTTTGTCAAAATAACTTCAGTATTATTTTTTACAACAAAAGAGCTGAAAACTGTGTCTTATTATTTAAGCTTTATTAAGGAATCAAGATTGCCGGGAGAAATATCAATAAGCTCAGATATGCAGATGACACCACCCTTATGGCAGAAAGTGAAGAGGAACTAAAAAGCCTCTTGATGAAAGTAAAAGAGGAGAGTGAAAAAGTTGGCTTAAAGCTCAACATTCAGAAAACAAAGATCATGGCATCAGGTCCCATCACTTCATGGGAAATAGATGGGGAAACAGTGGAAACAGTGTCAGACTTTATTTTTGGGGGCTCCAAAATCACTGCAGATGGTGACTGCAGCCATGAAATTAAAAGACGCTTACTCCTTGAAAGAAAAGTTATGACCAACCTAGATAGACAGATCATCGATTAGTCATGTACTTATATAAAAATTTCTATTGACTTATAACACATGGAAGGATATAATACAGTGGTTCTTAAAACAATTTGCTAATAATATCTGTGAAGAAATACACTGAATGAAGAGATTGCAAATTTCAATGTTGTGAAATGGCTTCTGTTGTAATGCTTGTAAATAAGGAGGCTAAAGACAGGCAATCAACATCTTATTTCCAGTCCCCTTAACTGGGTTTAGCTTATTTCTACTATCATGGTATAAAATACTCAAGATGCTTTTAAAAGACAATGAGGGGAAAAAAAAAGTTTCTAACGTTTAAATGTCAGATTGAATCCCAGTTTTCTTGATAATAAAGCAAAGGGCAGAGGTATTTCAGACAATGCATATTAGCAACAAAATGTGAATTTTAGTTTTAATATGACCCTGTCGAACTTAAAATTTATTTTTTAAAAATCCTCATGACTGTATTCATTATAGATTATGTGTCTGAGTGTGTGTATGTGTGTGTGTGTGAAATAGATGGATACTCTTTATGATTCAGAGTTTAACATTATTTGAAGTTACTTGGGTATAGTGTGAAGCTGTACCAAAAACCCATTGCTTAGAACCAAGAGTTATCACTTCTAGTCACAGCTCTATCATTACATATATAACCCTGGAATCATATCTTTCTCCTATTGTTGTATCACTCATCCACAAAGTGAGGGTGTGGTTGACTTTAAGGTGTGCTTTATTCCTTTTAGTAAATTTCCTTTAGATAATGAAGTCTCATAAGAGAAAATAAGCAATATTGAAAGCAGAACTTTGGAAACAGTTTAAAAGAAACTTGTCTAAAGTCACTTTCAGTTGGAGTCAATACCTTCATGGACAGAATATCAGTGAAGACAAGACACATGTTAGGCAAAGTTTTCCAGTGGAAAGGTTCACTTTCTATTCTTTTAAAGACCATGAAACACATGAAAATTAACATCTAACCATGCAGCTTTGTTAAAGGAAGGAAAATGGGTTACTAAAAAATAGTACTTGGGTAGGATTGCTTATACTTAATAAGTCAAGGATATGGTGATGAGATAGTGATGAGCTTAGTTCCAGAGCTCAGAATACATATTTTATTTGGGAAAATGAAGCAACACACACATAAATTATTTTTACATAGGATACACTCTGTCAGAAAAAGTTCTTTGAATGTCATAGAGAATTTCCACCATGTGTACCCTGAACCTGGTCACTGGAGATGTTTCCTTTCTGTGATTTAATCTACTCGTCACAAACACATTCTTAAGTTTGGAGAAGCTCTAGGCCTGTGAGTAAAAATCACAAAGGGTGTTACTCTGCCTTACTATTCCCTTTATTCATTTCTTCCCTTGATCTACTTAACAACTTTCTGTGACAAAGCAGGATATTTTTATTGTGCAAATTTTATAATCAATGGATATGGCTTTTGGAGAAATGACTTGGCTAAGCATACAGAACAAAGGAATATCAAAGCTAGGCTTAGGACTCTTTCTATGAGGTCAATGGAACTAAATTTAGTGCACATTAGAATCAACCAAAGAGATGTTAAAATTTTCAATTTTGTAGTTCTTCATGTGTCTAGGAATGGGTCCAGAAACAGCACTCCATGTAACTCTAAAGCAAGCCTCAGTTTTGAAAAAAACACTCTCACACACACATAATCACAGACTAGCAAACAAATATAGCCCCAGCCATTATATTCTTGACACAGAGCTTAACTACTTAATAGTGAAGGATGTTCCCCAGAAAAAGGTCAAGATTTTAGTTCAAATCCATTATGTTTCATGGAATTAATATGATATTAAGGCAGATGCTTAAAATAATCTTCTGTAGCATATTTCCTAGTTTGCATCATGAGAAAATTCTCCTGGGCATGGAATTCTTTCAGTAACACTTGTATGACAATCACTTGAATTCATTAATACTATTTCTCAATTTATTTAAACACATTAATTAGAACAAAGCCCACACCATGAGTTGAACCCCTGATCTATATGCACAGTTTAATAATCATTGTACCATAGTGATTAGAATGATTATGGGGAGAGTGTGAAAAATTCATTTGCTGCAGCTAAGCCAACAACTTTGAATTTGTGTTGAAAAACAATTACCGAGCTTAATTAGGAGCATGTAATGATGACAGCAGTTATTTCAGTGATTGATTTCAAAATTAAAGAAAGCTGGCAAACTAAGTGCGGTATATCCTTTGCGTTGAAAAAGCAAGGGAACACAAAGGTTCAAAGACCATGCCCTGTAAACAAATTATGAAAGACAGAATTATAATACTGGCAAGAAGAATATTCAAGGCTTCAGATAGGCCTAAAAAAAATAAAAGTTTTCTTTATTTTCTGCTTCTAATATTGAGAACTAGAAACCGAATAAATTTCTCTAGAAAAAAAAATTGGCAGATAGTTCAGGCAAATGAAATATACTATTTTTGACTGTTGTCTTTCAGCTTCCTTTTATTAAAAAGAAGTTGAGGTGCACAAGAATTGGCTAAGTAATTTAAAAGTGACAGAGTTGGTTCAAGTCCTCTGGATGATTTGATATCCATCATTTCTCATCTTTAATAGGGTGGAAGATACCCTAAGCCTGTATTTCTCTTCTACTGTTGTAGACATTTGCCAGACATTTTCCATGGGATGTTTTAGAATTCTAAAAAAGTCAATGACATTTGGAATAATTCTATAAAATGTCATTCCTTTCTTACAATTAGCTACCCGCACAAAACTATTTTTAATATGACCTTAGCATGAAGGCAAGAATCTGCAGAGCTCGCATAAACCCGAAAGAAACAAGATTTAGAAACTGTCTTTATTTCACAGGAAGAGACATTCACTTGTTTTTCTGACTGATTATCGTAACTCAATATTTTAAAATATATCTCTTTTCTTAAATGGTTTATATTACTACACAAAGCTAGTGCCCTAGAAATGTATATGTTTGAACATGTAATATTCTGATTTCAAAATGTCTGACTATTTGGATGGAAGTAAGGGATTGCAGAGAGAAGGCAATGGCACCCTACTCCAGTACTCTTGCCTGGAAAATCCCATGGATGAAGGAGCCTGGAAGGCTGTAGTCCATGGGGTTGCTAAGGGTCGGACACAACTGAGCGACTTCACTTTCTCTTTTCACTTTCATGCATTGAAGAAGGAAATGGCAACCCACTCCAGTGTTCTTGCCTGCAGAATCCCAGGGACGGGGGAGCCTGGTGGGCTGCTGTCTCTGGGGTCGCACAGAGTCGGACACTACTGAAGTGACTTAGCAGCAAGGGGTTGCAAGCTGGAGGAAGTGGGTCCATTAAAGAATACAAATGGGTATTCATTCATCTTAAAATAATAAAACATAATTTCTAAATCATCTAATACTTCTTTGAAAATAAATATGACTGTTAGGATTTTCTGATACTTCATTAATGTTCTAAAAGATTGTTGACTGCTAGGTAAGCCGAGAAATTTTTTGCAGCCTAAAATGAAAACCTCTCAAACTGCATTTGTTTTGTTAAGGTATAATTTTAGTTTGGCATTTCTAAGTACTGTTGAAATATTTTCAGCATGATTAATTTTCCAAGTAAGAAACTATCAGAGACAATCATGTTCTAAAGTAGTCAGGTTATTTTTGTTTTGTTATCAACCTCAAATTGGCATTGTAAAGTCTTTGCTGGCTTTCTTTGTGCCATTCTAATATATTCTTCTTGGACTTCATGTCTAAATCATTTTTGACATTCAATTTTGCAGTATCAGTTGTGGGTGTTTAGGTATGGTATACATTATTTGAAAAGTTGTTAAAGGAATAAGATGGCCAGGTTATTGACTGAATGTCTACTTTTTATTTCTTATGTCAAGAGTTCTGTTGCCTTTCTATACAGGTTTTGGTGAATGTTTGTAATTTGTAAAGAGTAGAAGATCTTTCAAATAATCTAGTTATTGATATTATGGAGCTCAAGAAGACAGTTATCTTCAGTGAAACTGGTAGGATGTGTTCACATGTAACTATGTTTTGTTTTATTTTAACAGTCTCAGGAATTGCAAATGTATGTTGTTTAAATCAGTAGTGGTCAACTCTGATTTTGGAGGCATAATTTGATTTTTTTTTTTTCTTTGAAGGTGGAAGCAAAATGGCACAGATATTGATTTTACCATGAGCTATCACTACAGGTTGGATGGAGGCAGTTTGGCAATAAGCAGCCCTCGCACAGATCAAGATATTGGCACGTACCAGTGCCTGGCCACCAATTCTCTGGGAACAATTCTGAGTCAGAAGGCAAAGCTCCAATTTGCATGTGAGTTTGTGAGGAAAATCTATAATCTTTGTGTTTCTGAAAATATATTCTTATTATAACCATAGTAGAAAAAAGCTAACTTTGCCAATCACATGCTCTTTGAGAGCAAATATGAATTTATAGAGGTAAAAAGTTTTAACAGTGTGCATTTTGTGAATTCAGACTCCTGGGAATAGTTGAATCTGTTTCAAAAAAAAGCAGGAAATATCAGTATTATTGTATTTTGTGAATTATATTTAGAAACATCTCTGAAAGTTCTAGATATACATATTAAGATAGAGATTATATATATATCCTTTTTCCTTCTTTTGCATTGGGCATTAATGTGAAGGGCACACGAATAAAAGAAAGCAAAGATATTTTTGGGGGGAGGAAAGCTTTCTCCCAGGAAAAGTGATCATGCATCTGCAGTTTGATGCAGGTGGAAATAAAGTGGTTGCCAAAGGCAGACTTTATATTAACTGTAACAATGTCCAACTGCGTCACATAAATGTCATCCAAATAATTACCTTGGTGACATTTGGGGACATTAGCAGATGAACAATAGACATACTGCTTCTTATAGTGTTTATATATAGTGTTTCCAGGGACTGAAATGTTTCATATTGGATCCAGGGAAAGCCTTGTTTGAAAGTAATTACATTTGTTGATGTGGATGAAGCAGAAGCCTTACATCTTTCCCTTTATACCCATTCTGCCATGCGATTCCCACTCACGCCCACCTCAGAGGATGTACCAGGGACCAAAGAGTGAGAAGCTACTCTTTGGGACCCTGATGAATAGGTCTATCCTTCTGTTATTTTGAAAAAGTAACTATTTTGAAATCTACAGAATAAAATATACATCCAAAGCCCAACTTGTAGAACTGTTGCAGGAAGGAGGACCCCTTCCAGGGCCCGAAACTGGGCTCTTGTCTAACACTCGGAAATGAATTGTCCAAGGAGACACATATGCTGACAAAGCAAGAGATTTTATTGGGAAAGGGCACCGGAGTGGAGAGCAGCAAGGTAAGGGGACCCAGGAGAACAGCTCTGTCACATGGCTTGTAGTCTCAGGTTTTATGGTGATGGGATTAGTTTCCAGGTTGTCTTTAGCCAATCACTCTAACCCAAGAATCCTTCCTGGTGGTGCATGCCTTGTTCAGCCAAGATGAATGCCAGAGAGAAGGATTCTGGGAGGTGGTCGGACGTGTGGTGTCTCATTTTCATCTTTCCCAAACTCTTCCAGTTGGTGGAGGCTTATTAGTTCTGTGTTCCTTACCAGGACCTCTTATCATAAAACAACTCATGCAAATGATTACTGTGGTGTCTGACCAGGGTGGGCGGTTTCAATCGGTGTGCTTCCCCTAACAGAACTACTTTAATCATCAGTAGATATATAAATTTGGAGTATGAAATGGCAACCCACTCCAGTATTTTTTCCTAGGAGATCCCATGGACAGAGGAGTCTAGCAGCCTACACTCCGTGGTGTCACAAGAGTCAGACATGACTTATCAACTAAACTTACCACCACAACCACCATTATATAAATTAATAATTAGGTCTGTTTCTCATTGCAAGTCTTGTGTTCCAAAGATACCTAGCTCCACACAAAGCTCCCCTATGTTAACCATTCTGCGAATGGCCTTGTTTCTGAATATGTATACAGATACACTCAGAAATAAATACATATGTATATAAGTATGTGTGTATAAATGTGCATGTGATTATAAATATACACACATGTACATATATGTATGTGGTCCTCTATATACACACATACACACATGTATACATATACACAAGCATTGCTAAGTGTATCTGAATGTATTTATATCTTTAGAAAACAAAGGATAATGCAAAATTTTACAGGGCTAAATGGAATATAAAAAAATGCTGGTGGCTGTTCCCAACCTGAGATCGAACTCAGGTCTCCTGCATTGCAGGTGGATTCTTTACTGTCTAAACCACCAGGGGAGCTCCATTTGAAACTCAGGGTAAAGATAATCACAATACTTGATTTTACATTTCAGCTTAGACCATCACTTGTAAAAACAATAGTGAACAAAATATTAATGAAGACTTATTTTACAGAAGTAAACAACTGCTCCACAGGCTTTGAAAGACTCTGCCAAAATAATGTATTTTTTTTTTTCACTTGAATAGAAGATGACCCTAGGAGATATACACGGTCAGACTGCATAAAAATAAATTTAATAAATTTGATTTTCTGGTAAAGAAAATCCCATAGAGCATATTTATTTGCTACACCTGGTGTTTCTCCAGAGTTATGGATTCTATCCATTCTTGAAAATAACTGAATACCTATGATGAAAGTTAATGCACTGTGCTTTATATGGCCATATATTTCCTTCTCTTTGTTCCCCCTTTTAAATGAAAAATTTGTATTTTCAATTTCTAAATTATTCTTTTACTTATTTTTCTGCTTTAAAAATGTGTAACTGGAAGCTAAAACATAACTTCTATTTGCTAAAAAAAAAAAAAAGGAAATATTTAAAATTCAGAAAAAAAATTATGCTTTCATTTGGATGAATGAGGAAAGTTAGTTCTTCTATCCTTGCTGACTTTCCTGTCTCTTCATAAAGTTTTCTTTTTTGGGGGTTGAAAGTATATGACTGTTGTTCCTTAAAAGCATTTCTATTACTATTCATGGAGAAAGAAGGTCTACATCCATTAGCTGATCTTTCTCCTGCAGACTTAAAGGGTCTTAGGTTTCAAGTCTTAAACTTGAAAAAACAAAACAAACAAACAAGAAAGAATCAGATCATTCTGCCTTTTCTGTCCAGTAACTATAACAGTGTCTTGCCTGAAATGTTTCCTGTTCTTTCCATGGAGAGATTTGGTTGAGTTTATCTCTGCTGACTTGAATCAACTCTAAAAATAACCAACACTTTTTAATCACCTTTCTTAGATCTCATAAGTACTCTTGCCAGCTTACTTAAGTCAGTTGTTCATTCCAAGTAGTAAAGAATTTATTTTAAAAATGTGAAGAATACCACTTCTAGCTTTGTCACTGCTATTACACACCTCCAAATGATCTATTTCGAACAAATGTGCATAAAGATCTTAAATCAAAAGGTGTTAATAACTTACAGCCCAGGAGACTCCATTTACAAATTCTTTCTTCTAATCTCATTTAAGGTACACAGGATATTAGTTTTGCAAAATAGATTTTCTGAAATTTCACCCAAAGAGATTACATTTGTATACGCATTGAAATCTGCACATAATCTTAGAAATAAGATTACTTTTCCAAAAAAGAGAGGAGAGGGGAGAGAGATAGACAGAGAAAATGAAGATACAGAGAAAGGAGTGGCAGAAAGCAGAAGAGAGAACAAAATAGAAGGGAACTATCCAATAAAAAAGTTTGTTTTTCTATGAAAACATCTGAAATGTCACTAATCAGTGTGCAAATACAAATCAAAACCAGAAAACACTACTTCATACTCATTATGGTGGCTATTACCAAAAAAAAAAAAAGCAAAACAAATAAACAAAAACAGAAATATCCACAGAGAATAACAAGTGTTGGCAAAGGTGTGGAAAAATTGAAACCCTTCTGCATTACTGGTGGGGATGTAAACTCATACAGCTACTATGGAATACAGCATAGGAGTTCCTTAAAAAATTAAACATAGACTTATCACAACACAGTCATTCCACCTCTAGCCATACCTTCACCTTAATCTGAGTTCTCATCACTATCTTCATAAATTTTCAACATTGCCTATTTTACTAGAAAGGCTTTTGTACCTTTCTTAAAATCATAACAATTTTGGTGGTCACATGCTAAAATTTTCCCTACAAACAGACCTGAGTTCAAATTCTATCTCTGTGAAATATCCAGCAGCAGGAAATTAGGCCACCTTTTAACAATATTAAGCCTATTTATGAAATGTATACAGTGAGAATTACAGCAGAATTCAAAGGACAGTGACAGGAATTAACTGAGTAATGATGTGAAACCCCTGGTCCTTTATAGGCACTCAGGAAATAGTAACTTTAATTCTTTTGATATTTTCATTTCCTCCCCCAAATTGGCCAAACATCCATATATTTCAAACTGCTACAGTTGCTCATAGAAAAATCTAGTTTACATTTCAAAACTTCCTCCAGACCAGTTGTTTTCAAGGCTTTTAAGTGTTTGACATATATTACCTTTCTTGAACTGTGGAATAAGCATAAGAGGATGATTCTATCATTTCCATTTTACAGATTAGAAGCCTGAGGCTCACTGAGATTGGGACTTTTTAGAAAATATATTGTTAGAGAATTGGTTGTAACTTTAGTATAAAAGTCCAGATTCTATAGCAGAAACCAATACAACATTGTAAAACAGTTATGTTCCATTAAAAATAAAATTCAGATTCTAAAACTCATGTCTCTTGTATTAAGGTATTCAGTCCAATTCAAACAGTGCTCACACAGATCAAGTGGGCTTTCGTTGTTTATTTAATAGGCCTTTGACATAATCACTGTTGAAATAATAAGCCATTTCTAAAGGACAGTAAACTTCACATAGGCCTGGTGGTAGATCCCATTGGTGCTGGGTTCAAATCCCCTTTAATGGACAGTGAGCCCAGTTGTTAATGACCACAGCTACCCCTTTTCTTCAACCCGTGCCCTAGAGCTCCCCATGGGCTCAGGCTGGAGCTAGATAACAGCTGAGACCCCCTTTTGCTTAGCCCCTTCCTATGCCCTATCCAGTTCCCATCCCTCCATTTCTCCTTCAAGTGTTTCCTCAATAAATCAATGTAGCTGAACCTCTGCTTCAGGCTTTGCTTCTAAGGAAACCAAAGTAAGACAGACACTAAACATATAAGATATTTGATCTTATTGACAGACAAATTGGGTCTAGAATCTCTATTCATATGAATTTCCATAGGTAAGAGCAAAACTATACATCAGAATAAAATTGTGTCAACAACTCTGCTTCCCACCAGTTGGCAGTTGTATAGTGCCACTCTGACCTTCAGAACAAATGAACTATGAACCACCTTTCAGAACCTAACTCATCCACGGGAGAGGCTCTGTAGGTAAATGTGTCTAGATAGTTGATGGCTTGTGTTTGCAACTTCTTTCTGATGTTCAGCAATTCAAAATCTCCCTTGGAGTTTATTTTAGACTCCGGCCTGTTAGAGTTGCCTTAACTTGAATCATCCCACCTCAAAACCATGCAGGAATACAGCCCAAATATTTAAAAAACAAAACCCAAAAAACTCCGTTATAAAACATCCTCCTAAATCTAATCTGTCTTTAAATTGCTATGTTACTCAGACAAGTTAGTCATCTCTGCAGACTTATTAAAGGTATGTTTTGAATTATTTAATCGCAAAAGTTTCCTTCAATTCTTCCACGTAAGATTCTGTCATTTCAAATTATCAGGTAGATTCTTATTTAAGCTCTTTTCTTTTTTCCTCCAAGCAACCTCAACCCTAAAGCAAATGCAGTGAGTGTCTAGTCACCAAAAGCTTCTGTTATCACCCTGGCATTCTTGAATGACAAAACCAGTTTTGACTTTATACAAGCTACACATGCAGCTGCTTTGAATTTCTTTTATTTCTCAAGGACTTTAGCGGTAAAGGTTGAATGTAGACTTCTTCCTTTCATATGTATGAATTAATGAATTACTCTGTATTTGTGTGAAAGAACATTGCATCTGTCATTGCTGTTTAAAATGTCATCCTTGACTAAAGAAAAGGTAGAGAATTTTGAAAGAAACCTCTGATTTCACTGAGCTGTTATTATTATTTTTTTTTTTTGAGACTCATAATATATACCTCTACCAATGAATACAGAAACACTGGGATAAAAGTTACTTATGAATAGACTTTTTGGTCCTCCTCTATTTAATATTTAATCACAGATAATGTTTAAATAAGTTTGTTCTATTATTGCTGAAATCTCCTAGTTTTGCAAGACTGATGCTAGACTGGTTGAATAAATGAATGGTCATTTATTTATTCATCAGCCAAGCGACCAGAAAACACCTTATTTATATGCATCAAGCACTGTGCTAGGGACTAAAGATCAAATGGTAGATAAGAAATAGCTACTCCCTGTCTTCACAGAGCAGACAGGTGAAAACCTGAGAGCAAGAAAAAAAGGAAAGAAAGAAATTGCTAGTATTTGCATAATACATATTATATAGCAGGCATCGTTCCAAGCTCTTTATGTAAATTAACTTCAGTGAGCCTCACAATAACACTATAAAGTTACTATAATCCCTTTTTCAGATGACCAGATTGAGGCTGGAGAAGAATTAACCAACTTGCCTCAAATCACACACATAATAAGCGACAGAGTCAGTATTCAAACCCGGGCAGTTGGAAGCTGGTGTCTATGTTCTTAATGCCCACATGTGTGTGCATGCTAAGCTGCTTCAGTTGTGTCTGACTCTTTGCGACCCTATAGATTGTAGCCCGCCAGACGCCTATGTCCATGGGAATCTCCAGGCAAGAATACTGGAGTGGA
Source organism: Cephalophus harveyi (assembly GCA_006410635.1). Taxonomy (NCBI): domain Eukaryota; kingdom Metazoa; phylum Chordata; class Mammalia; order Artiodactyla; family Bovidae; genus Cephalophus; species Cephalophus harveyi. The sequence continues at coordinate 95,873 of SJYT01049663.1, forward strand.
TTGCCAAGTCCTCTTCCAGGGAATCTTTCCAATTCAGGGATGAAACCCATGTCTCCTGCGGCTCCAATGAAGGCAGATTCTTTACCACACAGCACCTCCTTAAAAAAAGCATCAGGTGATGTGAGAGGGTTAGATGTAATCTGTAAGAGAGACCAGAAGGGAAAGTAGTCAAGTTTGTCTGGATTGGACAAAGGGCAAGGGAAGCCTTCCAAAGACAATGGGGCTTGAACTGAGCCTTGAAATATTAGATTGTGTTCCAGATAAAGAAAATAGGGGAGGAGAATGTTCAGGTCCACAGGAGAACAAGAGGAATGTAAATGCAAACAAGCCTCAAGTATTAGAGAAAAAGTGAGGGGAATGGGAAAAACTAGGCAGGAACATGACAAGCCATGATTCAGAAGTAATTGGTTTTCTAGGACAAGCCTGAACCATAAATTGGAGCCAGGCATATCCAAATTTCAGAGACCCTTTATTTCCAAGGGTCTCTGAAATTTGGAATAATGGAATGATTGGGTGATGCCAGAAAAAACAGCAAAATTCTATCATATCATGAAGCTTTTAGGCAGAGGCACCAGGGATGAACTATGTTTCAAAAATATTCTCACTCAGTGTGATGATGTACACAGGTGTGAATTCATGTGTAAAAGAGTGGTGTCAATAGTCCCCACTGTCTGTGCATGTGTGTGCTAAGTCGCTTCAGTTGTGTCCAATTCTTCGTGACTCTATGGACTGTAGCCCACCAGCCTCCAGTCTATGGGGTCCTCCAGGCAAAAATACTGAAGTGGGGTGCTATTCCCTTCTCCAGGGGATCTTCGTGACCCACGGATGGAACCCATGTCTCTTATGTCTCCTGCAATGGCAGGTGGGTTCTGTACCAATAGTACCACCTGGGAAGCCCACTCTCTTTATATAGGTTTATTATAAAGACCAAATATGCATTATTAAATGTAGAGCAGTAGGTAAGGGCACCTGGTATATTGTTGTGAGTTGTTGATTGAGAGCCTGGGAGAGGTCTGGCCATAGGTCTGTATAGACCAAGTTTGGTACTTCAGTACTTATCCTAAGAACAATGGAAATGCTTTGAATGATGTTGCAGGTTTTAAAGTTGTTTATAAACTGTGGTTTGAAAATACTAATACTTTTTCCTTAAAAATATTGATCTGATATATTAATGATCTTAATTTTATTATTAAAACCACCATATACATATTTAGGGATTCTAGGGGTAAAGAACCCGCCTGTCAATGCATGAGACTTGAAACGTGAGTTCATTCCCTGACTTGGGAATATCCCTAGGAGGAGGGCATGGCAACCCACTCCAGTATTCTTGCCTGGAGAATCCCATGGACAGAGGAATGGGGTGAGCTACAGTCCATGGGGTTGCAAAGAGTCAGACACAACTGAAGCGACTTCACACACAGGCACACGTTTAGGGATGCTCCAAACCTCACTTCTCACACTTGTAGGATGAAATTAAAGAATTCTTGCTTCATGTCACAGGGTTTAATTTTAGATGGTTCAAGGTTAACATGTGATAATATTTCATTTTAAAGGGCTATAAAGATGTGAGCATTTACAATCATTGTAAATTTTTTCTTTCCCAGAGAAATGCCAAGGGTTTTATATCTGCAATGCTGTTCATCTTTATTCTCTACCTGTAACCTGTCCCAAATCATGTTTTGTAGGTTGAGAAATTAAAGAAATTCAAAATGGAGCAAACACATCACCTGGTCATTAACCTATCACAGACCTAGAATTTTTCACATCTCAATCTCAAAATAACTTTTAAATATATATGTATATATATATATATATATATATATATATATATATAGGTAGAGGAAGTAAAACAGAATCCACATAAATCCAAAAACCATAATCAGAACAACAGAAAAGATCTCCAGGTAAAAGTAATGATATAAAGGTCTTTGGCTCTTTAGAGAAGGAACTCCAAAGATACCTGTATATTATGTGAAAAAATGAAAGTGAAAGTCACTCAGTCATGTCTGACTCTTTGCGATCCCATGGACTATACACTCAATGGAATTCTCCAAGCCAGAATGCTGGAGTGGGTTGCCATGCTCTTCTCCAGGGGATTTTCCCAACCCAGGGTTTGAACTTAGGTCTCCCACATTGCAGGCAGATTCTTTATCAGCTGAACCACAAGGGAAGGGGATGTGTATTTTTATTTCTGTCTTTTGCCTAGTATCTGTACAAGCAAAAAAAAAAAAAAAAAAAGAAACCCCTCACGTTTGGAAATAAATTTTAAAAGCTTCCTTGGGTACTGATGATGCAAAATGTCTTTAAATTTTTTTCACATGTAAGAAATATAAAAACAATTATACATGATCCTGATGATATGGTGACAAAGTGCATTTATATCTGAAAAATAAATTAAGACCTGGGAGAAGGAGTTTTAAAGATAACACTTGAAAATGCATTTGGAAATTGTAAAGGCTCTGATAATTTTGAAGTATGTGTCAAGTGGGTAATGCATATCAAATTATAATTGAAAATGCTAGATGGCTTTTAGCCTTTTTTTTTTTTTTACATCAGGAAAATAACTAAACAAAGTAAGTTGACGTATTTTTCTTTAACTTATTAAATAAAATAAATCAGATAAATTAGTATTGGTTTTTCATGATCAAATTGTTCCAATGAAGTTAATATTCTCAATTTATCTTAATATAAAAACCATCAATAGGTATTGTAAAAAGGAGAAGAGTTTGTCTTTGTTTTTAAAAATAACTTAAGCCTTAAACAACTGGACTCAGACTAGTTGCATAACTGAATTACAGCAAGCTACTATTATTTTTATTTTCTTTACTAAATCAACAGGAAAATGGATTATTCAATGTCTTAGCCTCATTTTTTTCTTCTTCATCACTGTTGGACATCTATGTATGTATCTTATCAGAAATGACACTTTTTCAAAAGGCAGGCTTTCTCTTACTTCCCATATTCGGTAAGACCTAGTCTTTTGGGATCCATTTGAATAAAAGTGCACATTCAAGCTGCACAGGTGAAAGGTTGGGGTTTGAGAAGAAAATGTTACAAAGTAAAGTATTCATCTAATCAAAACTGAGAGCTCCTGGTTTGTAAAATAGAGAAAGAAATCCAAAGCCAAAGGGCTTATTTATTACTCTTATGCTACTTGACAAAGATTTTGAGGAACTTTTGAACATAACCCATAGAGATTTTGCTTTTGAAATTTACAGATTTAGTCAGGACACACAGCTACATTCTTATTTGTACTAAGAAACAGATGAATTATTTTCTAGGAGTTTTAATATGTTACTGAAATAGCAGACCCAAATCAAGTGTTTAAAAAGTAAATTCAAATGATAAAGATTTGGTGTCAACCTCTGGAAACGTTCATCTTGTTTTAAGACATTAATTTATATGTAATCTTTTCCAAGAAGCAAACACATACAGAAAATTACAAAACATATAAGAACAGTGAAACATTACTAAGCCAGATCCAGACAGAAAATCGGCGACCCCAGAAGCCCTTTCCCTATATACCTTTCAGTTTCTACTTCCTCTCTCCTCTCCACTATCTTGACTTGTAAATATATAGTTAAATACTGTCTTTTTCAATTTGATTTGAATAAAACCACACTATATATATTCCTTTGAGTCTGGCTTTGCAGTCGACAGTATTTATGAGATTTATTCATGTTGCTGTGGGCAATTGTAGATCATTCATTTCCACTGCTATATAATATTTTATTATACAAGTATACTATGATTACTGAATGATTTCTCATCTTAATGGAAATGTGGATTGTCTCTAGAGGGAAAGATGAATAATTCTTTATGAATAATTGTGTTTATATCTTTGGTACACTTATGTACACATTTATCTGTTGTTTATACCATAGAGTAGAATTATAGCGCATTTGGGTATGTGTATTTACAACTTTAAAAGATAATGTCAATTGTTGTCTCTAGTGGTTTTATTAATTTATCCTCTTACAGCAATGTTTTTTAACCACAGTTGACACTATCTTTTGTCAACTATTTTGTCAGTCTTTTTTAAAATTTTAGTACTTGAAGAGGGTCTGCTAAGTTATCTTATTTGGGTTTGATTTACATTTCTTGGTAACTAATGAACTTGAGCACCTTTCATATGTGTATTGGCTTTATGCAAATCCTCTCCCTTATAGAAGAAAACATTTAACTCATTTTTCTATTAAACCATCTTTCTTTTTCTTAGTGATTGGTTCTAGCTATGAGCACATTGTTGCTTTTATGTGGAGGATAGCTTTTCCTACTTTTCCTACTTTGCCTTTAACTCACTTAAACATGTCTTAATAAATAGAAATTTTCAAATTTAATACAGTACAATTTATCAGTTGTTCCCTATATGTAATGATGCTTTTTGTAAAAAGTTTAAGAAATGCTTTCCTACCTTGATTAAATGAAGATACTCACCTATATTATTACTTTAATTTATTGGCTTGACCTTCATATTTAAAATTGCAGTGCACCTGGAAGTTATTTATTTATTTGTTGGCATGGGGTAAGGTAGGTTCAATTTATATGTATATTTTACATGGATACTATTGAGCCAATCAATATATGAAAAATGCAGCCCTTGCTTCAATGTTCTATACTGCCATTGCTGAAGATAATCAAGTATGCCTGGGACTGTTTTAGGCTTTCTCTCTTCTCTTCCATTGGTGTATTTTCTATCCTTGTGCAAATGCCAAACTCTTAATTATGGTAGTCTTACAATAAGTTCTAATATCTGGGTGTGATTCAGTTGATGATACATATTAAATATGAGGTTTGGTTTATGAGCTAAATTCAAGGAGAATAAAATCCCAAATAAAACAAAAAAGAAATAAAAACTCATACATAAAGTTCTATCCAATCACTAAACTTGAGCTTTCCAGTGGTGAAGGCAAAAAAGGGTTCATATCTTTCAGGAGATTAAAAACATGTCAGTTGTTTCTGTAAGCATAATTCCTCTGATTCTAGAACCTGAAAGAAGTTTCACTTGTGAATCCTCAAGACCAAAGTGGGTGATTCAGTGAACGACATTCCCCTCACAAACCTGTTCAAATGCTTACAACATTGGTTTTCTTATGGTGGTTTCTTACATCATATCTCAAAAATAATAGCTCATATTTGTTAGATGCTCCTCAAGCCTGTTCCATAACATTAGTTAAGAGGAATCTCAAACTATGTGCCTAGTTTACTACTCCTGGAGCCCCGTTACTGTCTATGTGCAATTCTCACCAACCTCTGGCTATAGCTATTGCAACACCATCAATATGTGCTCTGCACAGGCAGTAGATGGTGTGACTTTTCTTGGTGGAAGGGTCACAAAGCATAACTCATTCCAGAGGTCCTGCCTACCTCTATCAGAAAAATAGGTTAGAATATTTTTCCTAGACGTTCTCTGTTTACTTTCATTTTCTCAGACTTCCTAGATCGATGGTAAAGGAAGAAAATTGTTCTGGTTCCAGAACTGGCGGTGTTACATTTATGTCACCCTCTTCTTCATTCTTGTAGAAATGAAGGAATAGTGGAGTGGGTTGCCATTTCCTTCTCCAATGCATGAAAGTGAAAAGTGAAAGTGAAGTTGCTCAGTCGTGTCCGACTCTTCACAACCTCCGTCCATGGGATTTTCCAGGCAAGAGTACTTGAGTGGGGTGCCATCGCCTTCTCCGGGATGCTAGCATATATGCTCCTAAAAGGAAGGTTGCCATTTCCTTCTCCAATGCATGAAAGTGAAAAGTGAAAGTGAAGTTGCTCAGTCGTGTCCGACTCTTCACAACCTCCGTCCATGGGATTTTCCAGGCAAGAGTACTTGAGTGGGGTGCCATCGCCTTCTCCGGGATGCTAGCATATATGCTCCTAAAAGGAATCACCAATCTCTTCAACAGTTCTTTCTAGCTAAAGAGTATAATTTAGCTTAATCCTTCAAACTACCATGTAACAGAAGCTACTATTATAATCCCAATTTTAGACAAGAAATGAAGCAATATGCTTAGGATAATTAGAAAATAGTGTAGGTGAGATGTAATACAAGAGATTCTGATATTTAAACCCACTTCCCTAATCATTCAACTAGTGCTTATAAAATGCTAATATGCATAAAAATCATTTGGGAATCTTACATAAATGTAAATTATGATCCAAGAAATCTAAATGGGGGCCCAATAGTTTAAGTTCTAGCTAACTTCCAGGTGACACATTTGTTGCTGGCCTCAAAACCACACTGAGTAGGAAACACACTCTCAGAATAAGACTTAGATTAGTGTCTAAAACAATCTAAGAGAGGTCTACCCAAGGTGATGCAAGAAGGCAGCTCTGTTATGGTTTACATAAATTCAGAGGAAAAGCAACTGTTCATCGGTATTTCCAGACTCTAAGATGGCCATTCAACATATTTATTTACACATTCAAGTAATGCATATTTACTGAGCACCTACAATATGCCAAACACAAGTAGAAGCAGTGAGCAAAGTAAACTCTATTATCTGTGTTCATGCATCTGCTCAAATATAACTATAAATTTACTTAAAAAAAAACAATATAACAATGTCACTGGAATATAGACCAAGAAAAAAAATGTGTCTGACCATTAACCAAAGCAATAAGGTTTTGAACTATAATCTCCTGTCAGAAATTTCTACTCATTACATCAGAAAATTCAAATGAGGAAGAGTATAGATTTATAGGCATGACTTAACAAGTCAATTGCAGGGTGATTACCCTCCCCTTCCTTTTTGAGAATCCTTGAGTGGAGAGATCTACTTCCACATACGTATTAATAAGTTGTTTTGCATAAGTCAATTCTGTTTTATGAATGGAGATTACATAACCCTCATTTAATTCTTTCAGAAATCCCATCCAAATGAGCTACTAGAATTTATCTTACTATCCTTTGAGTACAAAGGATTTATTTTAATTATTTCATCAGTTTTAAGCAAGAGCAATCAAACATAAACAATTGTGCTAGGGGGCTGTGCCCCATGCCAGTTGCCTCTCAGCTTTCTTTTTTTTTGTCTTTGTACTGGTCTCAGTATTTATTTAGAACATATTAATAAACCTAGTGTTTTCATTTTAAAAGGTATGAAATCTGGCTGAGTCAAACATCAAAATTTATGATATTTCTTCTTGGCAAGTCTAGCAGGTTGAGGGTCCTATTATTATTAATATAAACATTAATATTAATTAAAGCTAATATGTATCCAATAAGCCAAGCACTGGGAAAAGCAGTTCCTGGGCTTGCTTAAATTCCCATCATGAGTGTGTGGGAGGGCCAAGAACTTAAGCCTGGCTCTGACTGACAAAGAAATCAGGCTCTGAACACAAACATCCTCATTGGCAGGTGTCCTAAAGAAGCATCTTACTGTCCATGGTCCAAGTTATCTCATCTCTACCCTCCACCTCTCTCCTCCACCCTCCATCTCTCGGTCTGCAGACACTCTGGATAAAACTATCCTTTCCCCTTAACTTTACATACTCACAGAAGACACAGAGAGGGTGTTTTGACAAGACCCTTCACAAGCACATACCCAAACACATATCCTTGCCACATCTGCCTTGACATTACCATCTCTTATGTATTGGACCTTCACTATTGTGGATATAGGACATTGTAATAAACCTTGAGTTCTAAGGTCACCAATCACTGCCCAGACCCTCATCTATACATAACTCTGTTTGTTCTCATATCTGACCCCATTTCCCAGCCTCCTCAGCTGCTAAAATTATTCCCTGGACCATGTGAAACCAAGTCAGTAATCAGTTGAATCTTTATACTTTGCTCCCTACATTGCTTCAGTAGAAACTGGCTTTCATCTGAGGATGCTGCTTCTCTTGTATTCCTCCAAACTGGTGACTGTTTTTACCCATGCTCTCTTTAAAAAATAATAGTAATAATAATTTTATATTGGAGTATAGTTGATTAACAATGTTGTTAGTTTCAGGTGGACAGCAGGATGTACATGGACCTGTATCTATTCTTTTACAAATTATTTCCCATTTAGGTTATTACAAGTATTGCCCAGAGTTCCCTGTGCTATGCAGTAGGTCCTTGTTAGTTGCCTATTTTAAATATAGCAATGTGTCCCATGCCCTCTTACTACCCATCTTGTGAATGAGGAGAATTCCACTTTTCCCTCAATGCCACTTTTAGACAATTTTCCTCTCTCATATACAATGCCTCAGTTGCTTTAATCATGACGATTAGATTATGCTACCTATATCATCTTCATGTTATCATTCCAGCTCATCCCATCAATCCTTGAAGACTTTACCTCCTGGCTTATTCTTAATCTCACCAAAATATTTCTGTCATCTTTCCCTATACTCAACATTCAGTATTCAATAATCTGATTTATCAGTTTCTTGATTTCTTATCTTCTACTAATCTTGTTCATCACTCTACCTTAGCCAGATGCCACCTTGTCAAGCTGACTCCAAAATCTTGTTTACCTGTCTAAAATGCAAAGCTTTGCTCATATCTAATTTTCAACCTCCCCAACTCTGGAACACTGCTTTTAAACTATTCAGCTCACCGCCCCTATGTCCAGGGACTCCAACAATACTTTGGTTCACTGGAACCTATAATATATTAATCCTAACAAACACCCCCTGTCCCTCTCTGACCTTGTGTCATTTCCTTTTTAAATAGACTAAATCCCCTGATTTAACATTCAAACCATTTTTTTTTAAGTCACCTTGACGCAACTGCTCATTTCTTCCTTCATTTTATTTATCTGCTGAAAACCTAAGCATGCTGAATCCAAACTAAAATTTCACTTAAAGAAAAGTCCAAACATGACACCTGGTCTCACTTTTAATTTGTAACCACTAACATCAAGTGGGGTAGCTCCTCTCGGCTGCTCCTGTGCATGGAACAACAGACTGGTTCCAAATAGGAAAAGGAGTATGTCAAGGCCGTATATTGTCACCCTCCTTATTTAACTTATATGCAGAGTACATCATGAGAAATGCTGGACTGGAAGAAACACAAGCTGGAATCAAGACTGCTGGGAGAAATATCAATAACCTCAGATATGCAGATGTGTGAAGAGGAACTTATGGCAGAATGTGAAGAGGAACTAAAAAGCCTCTTGATGAAAGTGAAAGAGGAGAGTGAAAAAGTTGGCTTAAAGCTCAACATTCAGAAAACGAAGATCATGGCATCTGGTCCCATCACTTCATGGGAAATAGATGGGAAACAGTGGAAACAGTGTCAGACTTTATTTTGGGGGGCTCCAAAATCACTGCAGATGGTGATTGCAGCCATGAAATTAAAAGATGCTTACTCCTTAGGCTTCCCTGGTGGCTCAGAGGTTAAAGCGTCTGCCTCCATTGCGGGAGACCCGGGTTCGATCCCTGGGTTGGGAAGATCCCCTGGAGAGGGAAATAGCAATCCACTCCAGTATTCTTGCCTGGAGAATCCCATGGACGGAGAAGCCTAGTAGGTTACAGTCCACAGGGTCGCAAAGAGTCGGACACGACTGAGCAACTTCACCTTACCTTACCTTTCCTTACTCCTTGGAAGGAAAGTTATTACTTTGCCAACAAAGGTCCGTCTAGTCAAGGCTATGGTTTTTTCTGTGGTCATGTATGGATGTGAGAGTTGGACTGTGAAGAAAGCTGAGTGCTGAAGAATTGATGGTTTTGAATTGTGGTGTTGGAGAAGACTCTTGAGAGTCCCTTGGACTGCAAGGAGATCCAACCAGTCCATCCTAAAGGAGATCACTCCTGGGTGTTCATTGGAAGGACTGATGCTAAAGCTGAAACTCCAAAACTTTGGCCACCTCATGCGAAGAGTTGACTCATTGGAAAAGACTCTGATGCTGGGAAGGATTGGGGGCAGGAGGAGAAGGGGATGACAGAGGATGAGATGGCTGGATGGCATCACCTACTCGATGGACATGAGTCTGAGTGAACTCTGGGAGTTGGTGATGGACAGGGAGGCCTGGCTTGCTACAGCCCATGGGGTTGCAAAGAGTCGGACACGACTGAGCAACTGAACTGAACTGAACATCAAGTGAGACCTTATTGCTGCTTGACATAAAGATAGAAGGGGGAAGTAATCATGACATTCAAAGATATTGTTGTGTTGGATTTCTCGTATCTCTCAAAGTCTTGACTCTATTTTATCTCATAATCTAGTCCCACTTTTTAGACATCACCCAGCATGCCTTTCTTTTTAAATACCTGTCACCATCTACTTTCTGTATCGAACTTCACTTTTCCTGAGTCTAACTATAGTGTTGTCCTCTAAGGACAAGCATACAGCTGTGTGTTTTCCTTTTGGTGTACCTTTTCCCTCCTTAGTAGTAATCAATAATAGAATTGCCAAACTGCTTTCTTTATCTAAAAATAACTGGATTTCATAACTGTCAAACTTAGATAGTCATAATCTTTCTTTTAAAAGTCAAGTCTCCTGACCAAGACATCATTTTACTTCTGGAGAAAAATATTTTGGAACTGCCAAACTACAGGTGAAAACTGCATGCAAAGAGGGTTCCTTCTTGTCAGCATAGCTTGAGAAGACTAACAGTGGTAAACTATGTCTCTGAGAAGCTCCAAGGAGGTCATTCTAAATCTTGTTGGTGTTTGGCATAAGTCGGGCCTAAGGAATCTTCTCAGGGCAATTCATCAACAGAGACTCCCGGTTGGAAGTAGGTATTGCATGGATAAATTTGGAAAGTCAGAATGCTTAATTTCTGCCTTTTCCCCCATTGAACCACTGAGATTTTTTTAGAGACATGTATAGAAATGGATTCAATGCAGGTGTTCTACTCCAACTAATCTGTTTCAAGCATTCTCTTTTATTTTGTCAGCTGGCAAAACCTCTTCAGCATCAGTCCTCATACTACCTCTCCCTAATTCAGTCCAGCACTGTGCTGACATATCATTTACTCTTCTATTTTTGAAAGCAAGAAAATGAATATTTATATTTTTATTATTATTTATTCTCTTAACTCAGGAGTACTGGCCTGCACTAAATTGAGACCTTAAGAAACACTGTTTTGGATTTTGAATAGTATTCCAAGAAAAATAGGACCTCAATTTTAAGAAATTGATTTTATTATCTAATTTAATCTATTATATGATTTAGTAGATTATATAATTTTTAATTAAGTTTCTTTGGCTAATATGTGTGATAATGTATTAAAGACTATAATTGTGCAAGTGGTGAAACAGTCTGGGAGGCTATATAGTCCTTCAGATGTTAAATGAGAAAAAAACATGAGTGAGAGTGTAGCAATGGAAAATGAGAAAAGAGGGGATACTACTGAGGAATGTGGGTTGTTAATAACATTTGCTGCAGGATGGAATACAGATTTTGAGGGAGAAGACGATATCAAAGATGATAAAAGGATAGCTGTGTTTTTATGTGGAAGACTTGAAGAAATACTTTGAGGAAAGAATTAAAAGTTTCATTTAGGAGATGTCATATATTTAGACACAAAGGTCTGTATTGCATATAAGTATTTTTTTTGTGTGTGTGTGTGCGCACATGCTCAGTTGCTTAGTTGTGTCTGACTCTGTGACTCCATGGACTGAAGCCTGCCAGGCTCCTCTATCCATGGAATTCTCCAGCTAAGAACACTGGAGAAGGCTATCATTTCCTGTCCAGGAGGTTTTCCGAACCCAGAGATTGAACCCACATCTCCTGCATTGGCAGGAAGATTCTTTACCACTGCACCACCTGTCAAATCCAATATAAATATTACTTGAAGCCATAAAAGTGGTCAAAGACACCAAGAATGAAATTTTCAAAGGAAAGAAGCTGGCCCCAAAATAAATTCAAAATGATTCCAATTATTAGGCATCAAGGAATATAAACAGATATATGCACACTTGAAATAGCTACAGAGTGGCTGATAATATGAACTTTATCATATTATTTTAAATAATTAACTGTTAATGGGCTTAGTTAAACTTCATTAGACAGTGATATAATGACTATTATATATTCCTTTATTCATTTGACCAATTATATCCTTACAATAGATGTTAAAATGTGAAATTGCTAGGGAAAATAAGTTTTACATTTTAGATATGAATATATCTTGATTAACAACCCTTGAAAACAGTTATACAAGATTATATTTGCAGCATCACTGAGTATGCAGTTTCTTCCTTCTCTGTCAATATTATATATTGCTAAAATTTGCATTTAGCATCTGATAAGTGACAACTTTTGTTGTTTTAATTTGAATGTCATGGAATGTCATATATTTAGACACAAAGGTCTGTATTGCATATAAGTATTTTTTTTGTGTGTGTGTGTGCGCACATGCTCAGTTGCTTAGTTGTGTCTGACTCTGTGACTCCATGGACTGAAGCCTGCCAGGCTCCTCTATCCATGGAATTCTCCAGCTAAGAACACTGGAGAAGGCTATCATTTCCTGTCCAGGAGGTTTTCCGAACCCAGAGATTGAACCCACATCTCCTGCATTGGCAGGAAGATTCTTTACCACTGCACCACCTGTCAAATCCAATATAAATATTACTTGAAGCCATAAAAGTGGTCAAAGACACCAAGAATGAAATTTTCAAAGGAAAGAAGCTGGCCCCAAAATAAATTCAAAATGATTCCAATTATTAGGCATCAAGGAATATAAACAGATATATGCACACTTGAAATAGCTACAGAGTGGCTGATAATATGAACTTTATCATATTATTTTAAATAATTAACTGTTAATGGGCTTAGTTAAACTTCATTAGACAGTGATATAATGACTATTATATATTCCTTTATTCATTTGACCAATTATATCCTTACAATAGATGTTAAAATGTGAAATTGCTAGGGAAAATAAGTTTTACATTTTAGATATGAATACATCTTGATTAACAACCCTTGAAAACAGTTATACAAGATTATATTTGCAGCATCACTGAGTATGCAGTTTCTTCCTTCTCTGTCAATATTATATACTGCTAAAATTTGCATTTAGCATCTGATAAGTGACAACTTTTGTTGTTTTAATTTGAATGTCATGGTTTATTAATAAATTGAACATTTTATACATTTATTAGAAATTCAAAATCCTTTTGTATGATCTTTGCTTAGTTTTGTACAAAGGGTTCAGATTTTTCTTACAAATTTCCAGAAATTATTTATTCTAAGCATGTTAATATTTTTTCTATTACAAGCTTTTCAAAATTTTCAACTTTTATTTTAACTTTGTCATATTTTTATATAACAGAAATTGTAGCAGTAAAATTGATTTTCTTTGTAATTTAATGTATCACTGATTTCCTTTAAATTTGGTTTTGTGACACATGCAAAAACATTTTCTCAAGTCTAGAATTAGAAAACTATTCCTCTTAAATACTCTTGTAATTTCATTTATTATATCTAGATCTGTGATTCATCTAGAATTTATTTTTGTAAAGAGCTTGAGGTTAACACCTAGCTTTGTTTTCTCACCTCTATCCTGCCACGTTTTCTCATTTTCATTCATCAAATAATCCACAGTTGACAGAGCTCATTTTCCACTTACAATGCAAGTGGTTATTTGCTTTGGAAACAGTACAATGCAGTAATTAAGAGTAAAGATTCCAATTACCCTAAATAATTCTCCTCTACCCTCATCTTGCCCCTTCTGGTAGGATGTATCACTGGCTGATGACACAGTAAACTGTTATACAAAGCCCAAAGCTGTACCACAGGGTGACATTTCTCCTCTAGAGAAAGCTTGTTTATCACCTAAAGACAAACTTAAAATGGCAGCACTGCCTAGATGTTAGTAGTTTTTGGTGCTTTATTCTACCTGTGAATAGGTCAGATACAAAGGTTTCAAAGGCAGCTATTAACACCAAATGCTGCATCAAAACTGGAGAAAGTGAGTGAGGAGTTGCCTTTGAGTACATTCCATCAATTTCATTTTAACCTGATTTATTTGGCTATATGTCTGTCCCCCTCTGCATTTCCTATATCAGCTTTATCACAAATCAGTCCCCTGCAAGTTGCATTGGAAAAGCAGTATGTGTGATTGAGATATTGTTAACAACAAAGTGTGTTCTGGTCCCAGAGCTGTTAGATTCTGACTGATAAAATTTAATATTTTGAAGGGAGCAAAAAAAAAAAAAACGAAAAGACTATTATTCCAACTCCTTTATTTGCAGTGTGGGAGAAGTCCTTTTTATCTTCCCTACTTTCATTGTAGCAGTGTGACTGAGATTCCAATAAATTATTGAATGCAATATCCAGATGTCCAGATGATTTTTTGGTGCTGCTGCTGCTTCTTAGTGGGCGAGAGAAAAGATAGTTGAGGTTCTGGAAAACGTGTCAAAGCTTAGCAATAAAATAAGGATTTCATTGAACAGAAAGTAATGAAATCACCCAATTTATCTCCCTTTCACTGTTGTAGTGCAGGTAAATCCTGCTTCATACGCATCACAGAGCTTGAACGTACAGTGGCCGGGTACGGGTATTGCATGGTTTATGTGTGAAGGACTGGAAGGGTACTCATAAATACTTTTAATAAAAAACTGTGGGTTGAAGCAGCTTAGTTTTTCAAATAAAAGAAGTTTCATTGGTGTTTGGGGATCATGGCTTTTAAAAGTCAGCTTTCTCAACTTTTCCCCCTAGTACCACTCTTCTACTATTGCTGGATGCCTGAGGATTGATATCTCCAGTTCATCTTGAAACTCTTAGGTTTGACTTTTATCTGTTCCATGGAGCAGTTACCTTTGTTTGAGGGCACTTTCAATTTCCTTTCTCAGATCCTGTTCTTAGCTGTGTCATATGCAGATCAGCCAGGCTTGATCAAGATACTAGTGTGAATGAGTATTGGTGAAGAGGTAAGACCAAGGGTTAGCACAACTTTTCTATGTATAAAGAACCATGCAGTAAATATGTTTGGTTTATAAGCCAAGGCCTTTGCTGTTTCAGGAAAGACCTGAAACAAATGCTGAAAGCAGCCATATGGAAACAAATGAATGTTGCCATGTTTCAATAATACTTTATTTATAAAAACAGACATGAGGCTGGATTTAGCTCATGGGTCATCATAGTTTCCTGAGTCCTTGAAGAGACTTAGCATCCTTTTTTTTTTTTTTTTTTTTAGATACATTCTGCCAATGGAGATAGCTAACTACTCAAAATCTCAGACCATTTAGCAAAACTAAGGGGCAGGGACAATTATAAACCCATTTTACAGATAAGTAAGCAGAAGCAGACTGGTTCCAAATAGGAAAAGGAGTACGTCAAGGCTGTATATTGTCACCCTGCTTATTTAACTTATATGCAGAGTACATCATGAGAAACCCTGGGCTGGAAGAACCACAAGCTGGAATCAAGATTGCTGGGAGAAATATCAATCACCTCAGATATGCAGATGACACCACTCTTATGGCAGAAAGTGAAGAGGAACTAAAAAGCTTCTTGATGAAAGTGAAAGTGGAGAGTGAAAAGTTGGCTTAGAGCTCAACATTCAGAAAACAAAGATCATGGCATCTGGTCCCATCACTCCATGGGAAATAAATGGGGAAACAGTGGAAACAGTGTCTGACTTTATTTTGGGGGGGCTCCAAGATCACTGCAGATGGTGACTCCAGCCATGAAATTAAAAGACGCTTACTCCTTGGAAGAAAAGTTATGACCAACCTAGATACCATATTGAAAAGCAGAGACATTACTTTGCCAACAAACGTCCATCCGGTCAAGACTATGGTTTTTCCAGTGGTCATGTATGGATGTGAGAGTTGGACTGTGAAGAAGGCTGAGCACCGAAGAATTGATGCTTTTGAACTGTGGTGTTGGAGAAGACTCTTGAGAGTCCCTTGGACTGCAGGGAGATCCAACCAGTCCATTCTGAAGGAGATCAACCCTGGGATTTCTTTGGAGGGAATGATGCTGAAGCTGAAACTCCAGTACTTTGGCCACCTCATGCGAAGAGTTGACTCATTGGAAAAGACTCTGATGCTGGGAGGGATTGGAGGCAGGAGGAGAAGGGAATGACAGAGGATGAGATGGTTGGATGGCATCACTGACTTGATGGACATGAGTCTGAGTGAACTCCGGGAGTTGGTGATGGACAGGGAGGCCTGGCGTGCTGCAATTCATGGGGTCGCAAAGAGTCGGACACGACTGAGCGACTGAACTGGACTGAACTGAACTGAAGCAGAAGCTGACAAAGATCATGTAATTTTCTAAGACGTGGTACAGGAACATTTGAAGTCAGGCTCATCCTGGGACCCCAACTTTCTAAATGCTTATTCCATAATGCTTTTCTTATTAATCAATAGGAATGAAAATGCTGCAAAAATCTATTTCTGTGAGATGTTTCCATGTATGAAACAGGTTTATTTTTTTAATTTAATAAAATGAAATATGGCATAGTATTTTTTTTATCATTCACAGGACCCTGGATAGCTATTATTTTAAGTGTTTACATTTTTATCTGGAGAAAATTTAGTTAAGAACTTACTGGTATGGAAAAAGTGTAGAAGACTAAATGCAAGATATGTAAAGTCAGCATGAAATATTGGAAAGAGGCAGGAATTTGGAGATAAAGAACTGGTTCTATGACAAGATGTATGAGTTTGAGCAAGTTCCATTTTGAGCTCTCATTATCTCAATTTTTTTAAATTAGAGCAGCATTAGCTCTATATCTACATTAAAAATTATTTTGAGGATCTATTGAATTACTAGAGACATGCATATATAGATGTATTAATATATAAAATCATAAATAGCATAGTACATAAAATGCATAGTATACAGTTAAATATATATATATATGCAAAAAACATATGAAAGTATATGATGTATGTGAAAGTGTAAGTCACTCAGTTGCGTCCAACTCATTGCAACCCCATGGACTGTAGCCCGCTAGGCTCCTCTGTCCATGGGATTCTCCAGGCAAGAATACTGGAGTGGGTTGTCATCCCCTTCTCCAGGGGATCTCCCTTTGACCCAGGGGTCGAACCCTGGGTCTCCCATATTGCAGGCAGATTCTTTGTATGTGAAAGTATATAAAAAGTTATGCTTTCTTTAGATGAATAAAGACAGTCTGTCTTTCAGGGATCACAACCAAAACTGCTTTGAATGTGAAGCAAAAAATGTGAAGAAATTTTCACAGATTTTGAGGCATAATGGGTTCTTAGTGGGTTATCTATGCCATTCCTTTGTCTTTAGGCAGGGATATCCTTAAGCCAATGCAGATTACATCCTGACTATTTCTTTTAGAGAAGTGATTTAGTGAAAGTGCCTATAAACCATTTGCTGATAGAAAGACAACCTCTTGAATACAAAATTGACTCCCTGATTTTAAGTGACTTTGTGATGACAAGCAAGAGAACTTTTCAAAAACAGAATATCAAAAACATTTTTTGCTTTGGCGAGCCAATTGCCTTGCCTGCCTGTGGCTTCCACATGGGGGTTCAGACTCAAAGCTTCAGAGGATCCATCTGTACTTACTATGCAGCACAGCACCTTTTATGGTCCAGAGGTGAGTCTTAATATTTTATACCATTAACTGTGTAGTCCCAAAGATGGATTCAGGGCAGATGTTTGATGTTGCGGCATGTTTGGGCTGCTGAATACCATTGTGAATTTCTCTGCCTCTCTTCAACATTTTAATAGTGGTAACAACAATAAATTCATCTTATTTGATGTTTTAGGTAATAATTCACTGAAAGAAAAACAAAAATTGATTTGTTTCTGTAAGGCATCATAGTCTCTGCTTTATGAAGAAATAAAAATACTGGCTGTTCAAACTTAATGTGAAGCTTGAGGAAACTCCATGTGTGCCATTAAAAAAAAAAGAGAGAAACACGGGTTTCCCACAGGAGATGACTATCTTTGCCTGTTTAGCTCATAGCTGCATTTTCAGCTTCTGGAGCATTCCTTGGCAAAGACTAGTTGATTAATAAATTAGTGGATAAAGCTTGTTTTAAATGTCCATAGTATATTCTGTCTGTTTGCTTGACTTTCTTCAAAATTAGAATTCATGATGAGGATTTGGATGAAGGCAATTTCAGGCAGCGTGGTGAAGGAGAAGGGAACTATAAAGGTAAGAGAGAAAACCCACAAAAAGGAAGCTAGAGAGTAGGTTATCAGTACAGTAGACCCCTCTGAGAAGCTGTATACAACACACCACACGTTTGCCCCATCACAGGGCAAGGAAGCTGGAGTACTTACCTACCAATTCTCTTACCTCCTAGGTTGAGGGTCACTCCTGAGGACATTAAATCCCCAGCTGTCATACCTGGGATGCAAGTCATACTATGCTCAAGGAATAAATAAATCCATAGAGAAGTTTCAGGCAGAGAGACCCAGGTGCTGAAGGTAGCATGTAATCACCTGTAATTACCTCCCAAAGTGTCAGGTGGCTTCCTAGAGGGGCTGAGGGGATATGGGAGCATCTCTACAGTGACTTACAATCATGCCTCAAAAGAATTACATCGCTTTTGGTTTTATAAGTGACAGTCATAATGTGAGAAAATTCAAGAAATTTGGTTTGGTATTTACATCTATGACAGTTTTAATTAAAAAGGTCATAGAGACTTATCTAATAAGGTAAGAGGATACATAAAAGTTCAAAGATAGCAAATCAGAAATTTTATGTTTTTCATATACCTGGCTCTAGTATTTCTAAGTAAATAGGTTATTTTTCAGTTGCTTCTGATTACTGAATAAGTGATTGGACTGTACTTAATCTACTCTTAAAATAAATACCTAATTGAGGCAATTGGACAGTGATCTCCTTGATTAATCATTATGCTGAAGATAATAATTACATTTTCTACCTGTCTTATAAAAGAGTAAGTCTAGTTGCTGGATGGGTAACTTCTTTTCTATAGTCACAGACATCTGACATTCAACATCTCAAATATTTCAAGTAAGAGACACAAGCCAAATTCACTGTAGATTCAAAAGCTGAGAAGTATATAGATTAGCTATGTTAAGGCAAAGCGATATATAGTCTTGATATTTTATGGCTGCATGAAATATAAGTAAATACCGGGAGACTGATCTGCAGAGACGAGAATGGGACAGAAACTCAAAGAAAGCAGAGATGACCAAGACCCTGATGATTTACCAGGAATAAAGAAATAGAGAGATGGAGGAAGGGAACAACTGATGGCCTTCCTGCTTTCAGACATGTTTCCTTTATTTGTTTGCATGAGATTTCTCTTAATAGCTTTATATCAGTCCCTACTTTTCATTTAGAATGCTTTAAGTAAACTTCTGGCCCTGCCATGGAAACACATCTAGATCAGACAATGAACAGACTATGATTGCAGCAGAAATTAGAATGTACTACATCAACTAGATCATCGTGGTAAAAAAAACTGTAGCTCCTTGGGATTTGAAACTTTAACTCCAGCAATTAATTACTAGTTCAGTGACCTTTTGGCAAGTTTTCTTAAGCTTTTACATTTAGCATTTCACATGTGGCTTCCCTGGTGGTTCAGTGGTAAAGAATCTTCCTGCCAATGAAGGAGATGTAGGTTCAATGGCTGAGTCAGGAAGACCCCCTGAAGAATGAAATGGCAACTTACTCCATGAATTCCATGAACAGAGGAACCTCACAGGCTACAGTCCATGGGGTTGCAAAGAGTCAGACACAACTGAGTGACTAAAAGACTACAAAGCAAAATATGCATAATAATAGTACATACTTATTAGGTAAACATATAACTTATTGAGGGTTATTTGACATAGTATTTAAACTGGTTACTTACAGCATTTCATTTATTCTCACAATAATCAAATAACAAAATTATTTTAAAAACCAATTTATAGATTTGATTTACCTATCCGTTCTTCTTTCCAACAAATGACTGTTGAATATCCTTTAGGTATGAGATACTATGTATATTAAGGAACACTATAAAAATAGCTGAAAAGTAAACTTTTTAGTGTCTCACACTTTATAAATCTAAGAACTAAATTAAAACACAGGCTTATCTAGATTCAAAGCCCAAACACTATCTTTCAACTATGTGACCACTCTTTCCTTTTATATAAAACAAATAAACTTCCTCTCAGGTTTGGCTTTCTCTCTCCCGGGCCATCATCTTTTATAATCAAACTTCAGAGGCAATGAGCCATCATTTCTGCCATAACATTGGGCACATAGACCAATCCTAGTATAATGTGGTGGGAAGGTACCAGAGGAAATTCATTGGGGGACTGTTGTAGAGTCTGGCTACCATGTTATTTTTCAGAATAAATCCTAGCCTTTTCTCTCTGAAATCTTCAATGATCCAACAAAAATTGGTCTTATCTCCTCTTCAATTCTGGAAGAAAATATGGTTGACTCTACAGGTACTTATGTTGCATTCACAATTCACTTTAGAGTTATAATTATTTATTAATGCACTAAACATGTACTTGTTTAATACCTGCTATTTGTGAGCACTGACCTAGTTACAGCAGGAAGACAAGGTCCCTATTCTCCTTATAATCTAATTTGGAAAACTTGAAATAAACCAATCACCATTTCTGACAGTGATTAGACCTTTAGGGAAAAAAGTAGAGAGTGATAGGGAGCTGCTATTTTAAATTGTTTGTCCAAGAGAGGTTTCCCTAAGAAGGCAGCATGTAGTCAGAAATTTCAATGTCAGAAAGAATCCAGCAACGTAGGGATCTGGAGGAATTTATCAAGCAGAGGAAACAAAAGGGCAAAGGACTCTAAAGGGAAGAAAGTTTGTGTTCTGAGAAACATGAAAGAAAAATATTCACTGAGTTTTCCTGAACAACAGATGAAGTGGCAAGAAGGAGCATAACATAACCTAACCCGGGTAGGTGTGTTAGAAGCTCAGTCATGTCTGACTGTTTGGAACCCCATGGACTATATATAGCCCGCCAGGCTCCTCTGTCCATGGAACTCTCCAGGCGAGAATACTCCAGTGGGTGGCCATTCCCTTCTCTAGGGGATGTTCCCAACCCAGGGATCGAATCCTGGTCTCCTGCATTGCAGGCAGATTCTTTAATCGTCTGAGCCACCAGGGAAAACATAACCCTAACTCCAACTTTAACCCTTAAGAAGCTTAAATCATTTAGTAAGTGATTTAAAGTCACTTTTATTTCTCTGAGTTCATACTGTGTGCCAGCACTGGGGAATACAAAAGCAAGTCCATTTACTCATTTTTCACAAGGAAGTCATACACACAATTGCACTTGGGTAGGGGTCGCTAGGAGTCTGACACTACTGAGTGACTTCACTTTCACTTTTCACTTTCATGCATTGGAGAAGGAAATGGCAACCCACTCCAGTGTTCTTGCCTGGAGAATCCCAGGGACGGGGGAGCCTGGTGGGCTGCCGTCTATGGGGTCGCAGAGTCGGACACGACTGAAGCGACTTAGCAGCAGCAACAGCAGTGTTTTTAAGTATTTTCATGTTACACGAACTAATGAGTAAACTCTACATTTAAGAGATTCTTATGATGTTATAATGAAATGTAAGCAATTCACTTATTTTTTATGTGTTAAATCAACCATTACTTCTTGAGCACTTGTCTATGAGATGCAGATACTTAAGGAGAACCTGAGAGATTCCGCAGAATGAGTCTGAGGCTGAAAGTAACAATTTCAACTTTGTCAGAAAGAAGTATTATAGCCCAGACCAATTTCATTTATATGAAACTACTACCAGTAGGCGCTTTGTGACTCTTCAAATCTGGATAAAATCTACTCACTGTTCTATAGGAGAATCAGTATTCAGATTCATGTGCATCCCAGTGGACAGTCATTCATTCCAACCATCACGTTCAGCTCCACCTATATCTCTGCACAGCCTCATAGTTTTCCTTCTTTTCTTCACCCTGGTTTTGATCCAAGAGTGGATGGAGCTTTTAGTTCTGTCTGACACATAATGCACTTGCTAAACACACTCACATTGTCTTTGGTTTGTAACAAAACATTTATAAAAGTCTGGGGGAGGAAAGATGTATTGACACAAGAACACAAACTACTTTAGGTTGAGTAGACTTTTTCCAAAAGACCTTTAGAATTCTATAAGCTGACTTCCATTTTGCTTCTGTTTCTCTCTCCCCTCTACCTCCTCATTCCATCCCTGTTGACTCCTAATACAAACCACCTCTGGTTCTCTCAAAAGTGTCCTGTCTCCTGATCCACCATATCCTCTGGAGCTCAAATGGCCCGTTTTCTTAAATCATCCCCAAACTTCAGGACAGGAGTTTCAGTCAACTTTGGGAGTTGGCGATGGACTGGCGTGCTGCAGTCCATGGAGTTGCAAAGAGTTGGACATGACTGAGCAACTGAACTGAGCTGAAACTTCAGGCATCTATATGTTAACTGTGGGGTTTGAAAAATATTCAGGCACCACATATACTATTATTTATTTTTCCCAATCAAATTGATTTTATTTTTTAGTAAATATATTTGTTAAAAAGAACATATTTATGATCACTGTATCCAGAAAATTAGTGTCATTTATGATAAGAAGAAATTTTTAAAGAGCAATGCACAGCTTTTAAAATGAAAAATATATATATATATATATTTGTTTGTATAACACTTAAGTGCATCACCCATACAACCAAGTATATCTATCTCATATATTACTAATATCTTCCCTGTGACCCTGTCAAGGTTATTATAAGTAGTTACAAAGATGAAAGAAGTGAAAGTGCTTGGGAAAACAATGGGATTTTATTTAAATTAGGTGCACACTCTGGCTCTGGCTTCTGCTCTCTCTCTGGTCTCTCCCTTTCTGTCTCTAAATGACAATGCATGCAAAAGTCCTTATCAGTGAACCTCAGTTCCCCTGAGGGCTGAGCTGATGAAAGCTGCAAAGAAAATGCAGATTGCATCTGTGACCCCAAAGACCTTGTTCAGAGTAAAACAATTTAATAGGAAAAAAAAAAAAGTATTTAGCAACAACCATAAAGTTAATCTCCCTAATTTTAGTTGTGGAAGTTCTTGCAAATTGAAATCCATAGAGTAAAAACTCTGGTAAACTCAGAGCTTAAGTGTGTGGGAGGTCTTTGAAAAGATTTCATTTCATACTCTATGTATAAGCCGGAGTAGTAACACATTTTTGCTAGGAGTTCTGCCCCATTTCCTTGAAAACTCTACCTTTTATATTTTACATAGGTTGCAAATTTTGAAATCGAACTTTCTGATTAAACCATCATGATGAATAAAAGGGCATATTATGTACTCTGTAGGAGAGGACTCTGGTTGGTGTAGCTGTTCATATTTACCCCTCTTACCAAGGAGCCTGGAGCCACACTTCAAGGAAATCACTCCCTTTTACTGTAATGAGCATCACAAAAATGGATCAAAAGGGAGAGAAGAGTGAGATTGCTCCTGAAAGGACATAGGTTCACCATATTTTCCACCAAAACTAATACCTCCAGCCCCCTTAGCTGATGATCTGGCACAGGAGCTAATTACAACTGAAGCTCTGCCTGAACTCCCTCAGACCTCTGGGAGGCCAGTGATCAGTTTGGCTTTTTTGCTACCATGTGTGAGGACTTTTGTACCAGGCTAGGACTTTCTTTCCAAAAATGCAGGAAGACTTTTGGATAAAAAGAAATTCTGCTTTGCCTTCCTCTTTGCCCCTTCTCCCCTTCCTCTGGTTTTCCCCTCTCCCTCCATGGTATGACCAGAGTGGTATCTTGAAGAGCTGAAAATGCTTCTAGAGTCAGAATTAGGTAGGAGTCCCTTTCTGGACCTCTTCTAGCTGTTCAGCCTTGAGTAAGTTACTTAACCTTTCTGAACTTTGTGTCATAGTAGCTATATCTCAAGGACACTGTGAAGATTAAATGTTATGGTGTTTATAAAGTTTCAGTAACTGCGAACTAGGTTAATAAATAAGAATTTCCTTCCATTGTGCTGGAAAGCCCCTTTCACTGTGTGCCTCCAAGCTAAGTGGATGCATTCAAAATTTTAACTGAACTCCAATTAAACCCCAGAATTCTTCAGATTAGCTACTTTGATGGTCAAAATGGAATCCTTTCTCGCTGCCATTCATGGCTCCTCAGCAAAATCTTCAAATGTTCATTCTGGAAAAAAGATAACCTTGATCTCTATCTCTCTCTCTCTCTCTCTCTCTCTCTCACACACACACACACACACACACACACTGAGTCCATTTCTTCCCATCAGTTCAGTTCAGTTCAGTTCAGTCGCTCAGTCGTGTCCGACTCTTTGCGACCCCATGAATTGCAGCACGCCAGGCCTCCCTGTTCATCACCATCTCTCGGAGATCACTCAGACTCACATCCATCGAGTCAGTGATGCCATCCAGCCATCTCATCCTCGGTCGTCCCCTTCTCCTCCTGCCCCCAATCACTCCCAGCATCAGAGTCTTTTCCAATGAGTCAACTCTTCGCATGAGGTGGCCAAAGTACTGGAGTTTCAGCTTTAGCATCATTCCTTTCAAAGAAATCCCAGGGTTGATCTCCTTCAGAATGGACTGGTTGGATCAGGGAGTTCACGGTTCACGTATTG
The DNA here is from genome assembly GCA_006410635.1 of Cephalophus harveyi. Lineage (NCBI taxonomy): Eukaryota > Metazoa > Chordata > Mammalia > Artiodactyla > Bovidae > Cephalophus > Cephalophus harveyi. The sequence continues at coordinate 120,309 of SJYT01049663.1, forward strand.
CTGAAGCCTGGCTTGGAGGATTTTGAGCATTACTTTACTAGCATGTGAGATGAGTGCAATTGTGCGGTAATTGGAGCATTCTTTTGCATTGCCTTTCTTTGGAATTGGAATGCAAACTGACCTTTTCCAGTCCTGTGGCCACTGCCGAGTTTTCCAAACTTGCTCGCAGATTGAGTGCAGCACTTTCACAGCATCATCTTTCAGGATTTGAAACAGCTCAACTGGGATTCCATCACCTCCACTAGCTTTGTTCGTAGTGATGCTTTCTAAGGCCCACTTGACTTCACATTCCAAGATGTCTGGCTCTAGATTAGTGATCACATCATCATGATTATCTGGGTCGTGAAGATCTTTTTTGTACAGTTCTTCCGTGTATTCTTGCCACCTCTTCTTAATATCTTCTGCTTCAGTTCAGTCGCTCAATCATGTCCACCTCTTTGCGACAATAAGGACCACAACACACCAGGCTTTCCTGTCCATCACCAACTCCCGAAGCCTACTCAAACTCATGTCCATTGAGTCAGTGATGCCATCCAACCATCTCATCCTCTGTCTCCCCTTCTCCTCCCACCTTCAATCTTTCCCAGCATCGGGATTTTTTTCAATGAGTCAGTTCTTCACATTAGGTCACCAAAGTATTGGAGTTTCAGCTTCAGGGTCAGTCCTTCCAATGAATATTCAGAACTGATTTCCTTTAGGATGGACTGGTTGGATCTCCTTGCTGTCCAAAGAACTCTCAAGAGTCTTCTCCAACACTACACAGTGCATCCTTTATTCACCTGAGGATTGACCTCTTCCAAATACTCCTCTTTTTTCACTTGAGCAATACTTGTATCATTTATTAATCAAGGAGCACAAATAGCCTTAATAAATCTCTTTAGAGATTAGAGATTACTGACTAAAAATATACTGGCATTGTCCTTCTTGTGGAATAAAAGGCAGGAAAGTGAGCATTTGCCATAAGGCACAATCCAAGATCAAGAAAAAGCAGAACAGCCTGGGATTTTTCTGGCTACTCACTCACCAGGCTGAGAGGTTTACCTCTGCCTCCAGCTGGGCTGTGTAGCTTTCTGAGGAGAGAGGTGCAATGATCCTCCATCTAACACTCCTGTCAAATTGGCGAAACATTCTCTATAGTAAAATACAATGTGATGTGGCAGTGCTTGGAATAAAATGCATATGCTTTGAGTTTCAGCCTTTTTTTCTTTCATTAATTCACTGAGCATTTGAGCTGGCCACTGGTTGAGCAGAAAAGGGAGTTCCATACTCTGTCTTTAAGAAAATACGTTTTATTACATCATCAGACACTGAGATGAGAACAGAAAATGAAACCCATTTAAAATTTCTAAACATCCTTCTTTTGCTGATCATTAACAATACACAGTTCCCAATAACATTTATTTAGTTCCTAGCATCTTTTAAAAGTTTTAGAGATATTGCATCTCTATTTCTCTGACACAGGTGCTCTTGGGATCTCCATTTATTTATTTATTTTTGGCCTTGCAGCTTGTGGGATCTTAATTTCCTTACCAAGGACTGAACCTGAGCCACAGTAATGAAAGTGCCATCTCCTAACCACTGAACCTCCAGTGAATTTCCAGTAGCTCTATTTAAAGTGGTGAGAACTGAGATAGAAAGAAACTATAGAATCTGCCCTGTATCAACAGCTAACACATAGTGGATACCATTATCCACTTGAACTTATACTGTCTGATCCTCAACCTGTGTTCTGGATCATTTTGTTCCATCACCAATTATCTGGTGCATAATTCCTTAGTGGGATGTTTAATCTTTGCATGCCTACTTAAACGTCTTCTTTTCTTTTCAGAAACACTGAAGATCTGCACTCTTCAGTAACCTGACATCTCAGTCTGTCCTATGCTATCAAACTTATATTGGTCCATCCTTCACTTCTGCTTCTCTCTCATTCACCTAGTTTTAATGATAGGGATTGTGCAAATTTAGAAAGCAAGATGGACAAGTCATGTTTAGAAATTTTTTTTTTTCAGTCATAGCTTACACTGCTTTTACCATCATTAGTCATAAAAAATGGGTCTATTGATAGAAATTCAAATCCAGTCTTGAATGTATATTATAATAGACCAATTCATAGTTGTTTCTTTGTTCTGTTTATTAAGCACTTTTCTCTCTGAAAATCTTGATGCTAAGCCAATAGGAAAAAAAATCTTTCAGTCCCCTCCTCACTATTATTCTATATATTTTTCTAAAAAAACCCCAAGGAAATGGTTCTCATTAGATTCATTATTCTCCGAAAACCAAAGAACAGCTCACTTGCTCTCTCCATTTATTTCTGAATTTTTATAAAAATCCCTTTACACCAAAAAAAGAGAGAAATTTTAACATGGTTTGTAAATGGATTTGACACCAGACTCTCTTAAAGTATCTCTTTACCTCCTGCTTGCATATAACCATTCCAAATTTATGCCCAATATCAAGACTTAGCTATTGCCCCTTCTACAGAATTTGACAGTAGTATTGTGCTTTATTAGGTTATGTCATGTTACTGAGCTGTACTAGGAAACACAGTAATATCGCAAACTCTGCAACTGAAAATGTGGTGGAAATCATCTTGGAAATGATGGTGGAAAATGAAACTGGTCTAAGTAGACATATTTTTGTATGCCACTTAATAAAGACCTGGGAAAATTAATTATAGTACCAAGAATTTCAGCTTATTCAAAACCACCCAAGAAATAGGAAATAGTAACAATTTTGGTGTTCTCCATGAGCAGCCCTCTTCCAAGGGGCAAGTTAATAGAGATATAAATTCAGAATCACCTTTCTGCAATGTCTTGAGATTGATAAAGAGTATTTTGATTACAAAAGCTACACATGTTGTATCTGGGAATGCAGCAGGACTAATGCAGAACTAGAGAATTATTCTTGGTAATTTTCACCAGTTCCCTTTCACTGGGCAAAGTACCAGCTTCTGGCACAAGAAGATGTTTTCCGTGGGCAAAAACAAGAACATGTACCTCCAATGTGGGAGCTGTATCATGAAGGTGAACACGTGCTCCTTGGTCCTGTTTACTTCAGCACCAGCTCTTAATGCTGAGGCTTCTTCAGAGGATTTGCAAAGGGGGAAAACATATTTGATTGATGGAGACCCAGGAGCAGAGTAAAGGAAATCCTAGAGCTGAAAATCAGATTTTAGGTCCTCAAAGTAATCAAAATTGCTTTTGAGGTGTCACAAGAGGGAAAATGAGTGCTGGTTTGGGGGCAGATTGTATGGTCTGTGTCTTTGATTAGATGCTAGTTAGAGGGGCAGTTAAGCGGTTAAGCAAATGTCCTTTAGAGCAACGATATTTGGAATTCAATTTTATTTCCTTTACTTACAAGCACTGTGAAGTAGGATAGATCCATCAATTTCTGAGTTTTGTAGGTGGAGCTGGAGGGAGGTGGACTTCTTTGCAGAGGAAAATGGGAAGATTTACTTTCCCTTGCTCTTCAAAGAGAGGACTGTAGTGGGAACATTACAGAAAAAAAAAAAAAAAGAATAGACATAAGTTACAGAAGGAAGGAACTAAACAACTTTTAAGAAGTAAATATCTTATATTGGATTTTAACGTGTTTGGGTCACATATTACTAAATCAATAAGCTTGACAATAGAGGCACAAAGTGTGATAATTTGTGTGTGTGTGTGTGTTAGCAGGTGCGGAGAAGGCAATGGTACCCCACTCCAGTACTCTTGCCTGGAAAATCCCATGGACGGAGGAGCCTGGTGGGCTGCAGTCCATGGAGTCGCTACGAGTTGGACATGACTAAGTGGCTTCACTTTCACTTTTCACTTTCATGCATTGGAGAAGGAAATGGCAACCCACTCCAGTGTTCTTGCCTGGAGAATCCCAGGGACGGCGGAGCCTGGTGGGCTGCCGTCTATGGGGTCGCACAGAGTCGGTCATGACTGTTAGCAGGTGTGTATTTCTGTATGTAGGCCAAGATAAGTGGCTGAGTTCCTGCTTTGCAGGGACAGGTGGATGGAGACAAATCAAGAACACATGTGGAGGGAAAAGGGGAAAAAAAAAAGAAAAGATACATAGGAGTAAGGATATCAGAAAGGGAAAGTGAAAAAGTGAAAGTCTTAGTCACTCAGACATGTTCAACTCTTTGCAACCCCATGGACTGCAGCCCAGCAGGCTTCTCTGTCCATGAAATTCTCGGCAAGAGTACTGAAGTGGGTTGCCATTTCCTTCTCTTGGGGTTAGGGTTAGGTTTAGGATCTTCCCAACTCAGGGACTGAACCCAGGTCTCCTGCATTGGCAGGCAGATTCTTTACCATCTGAGCCACCAGGAAACTATTTCTAAAGCCTGACAACACAGCACTTCCCACACCAACCCAAGAATTTGCAGAACTCTTTGGAAAGGCATTGAGCTTTTGTGTTGGTTTGTTTGAGCTTGGAGTGGCAGTTTATGCCAGTTTATATGTTGCAAGTGGCAGAGACATCCCAGTTAACATCTGGAAAGAATGACAGAATAACATGTTGCTTGCGAGAGTGAGTCCTAGAACCAGACTATCTCCTTTTCAGTTCTGCCTTGACAAGTAGAAACTGTGTGGTCTTCAGTCAGTTGCTAATCCACCATGAACCTCAATAGTCTCCTTTGTTAAATGAATGTGATATTGGTATCTACATTCCAGGGTCATCATGAAGATTCAATGAAACTGCTTCACTGAGTGTTTGGTACATAGTAGTTATTCTTGATATATGAAAGAATAAGGAAAAAATATAGATTTAAAACACTGTAACAAAGTAATTCATGCATTGCCAATGAAGAAAGATTCAATAAATAGTATTATTTTTACTTTGGATAACTCAACTACTCTACGTCCGGCTTGAGGCATGGACCTTTTCCTGGTGAAGATTTTCCTATCTCTATCTTTTCAGGTGCTGTTCCCTTGGTCGGGGTCAACAAACCCTAGGTACCCCACAGACTTCCTCTCAGTTATGAGAGTTGGCAAACCACTGGCCTCCTTCTGTGATGGGGGCTGGCACCGCCAAACATATCCTCTGACTGTGATCCTCAGGTCTTGGCAGCCAATACACAGTTTTCTTGCTTTAATTGGGCTGAGATTCATTCCTACATGTGGCAGCTGCGAAGATTTATTCTCCTTACAATTAGGCATTGCAATGCTTAGCACTGCTTGGACTTAATTTTAAGTACATTTTGGTGGCCCTTTTCCCTCCACTGCACCTTGGTTGCTCCAGGAGAGAGCATATGGCCCAGTAATTCTTTAAAGCTCATTTTATGGGCCATTCTCAGGCACTTCCTGCTGGCCTTTGGAACAGAGCCTTGTTTGTGACTGCATTTTTGCTTATGCTCCTGCCAAATGCTTCCTCCAAAACCAGCAATAAAACCGCAGGATCCGATAAGCCCTGGTCATCAGAATGGCTTAATGAGAGCAACCTCGACAATTGGGGTCCTTAATAGCAACCAGCACGGCAGGATTTGTGCCTTGAGTACCAGGACAGCCTGGGCAGGTCACCTTTGTGGTTTATGGGAATTTCTCCAAATAATGTAAAATTTGAGACCATCTCAGGGAACGATCTCACACTAAGCTATTTTTCTCTTAAGCAAAAAATGGATAGGACAAAAACAGAACAGGGTGGTTCTCTCTGGCTCCTCCTTACAGAAGAATAAATCTGGAGTTTATAAAGGTCTTACAGGGAAAAGAAAATATCACTGGGTCTGTATGGCTACCTTCACTGTACATTGCTTCAAAATTATGTGAATTATATTATATTGCTGTCTGGCTGAAATGTACTTGATATACAGGTTGGATACTTAAAACAGATTTTGTTCAAAGTATATTCACATGAAATGGCACTTAAGGTAAAATTAGATCTTGTCTATGATCTCTGTGCTATTAAACAGTTTTAAAATCTGAATTATTAATTAAAACCTGTGAACTAGTACTATTTTAAAATGATTGTGTTTTGATTGCTAACAGAACTTGGGTGACTTTCAAAAGAAGTTGATATCCTTTTATGTTAGCTAATAGAAACCCCATTGTAATCATAAAAGGCATGAAGAAATTACGTTACAAGTGGATGTTATTTAAGTGGAAGTTAACACAGAATATATTAAAGTACCCATGGTCTTATCAACAGCGTGTTATAATGGCTTCTGATTAACACTGAAAACATGATTGATGTTAGTTTGAGCATGGAACACTGACAATGGGACACTGAGAGAATGTAATTGAAAGCTTGTTAATTTCATACAATCATTTAATTTCTCTCTACTCCTTTGTGACAGCTTTTGTTTGTATGACCATTAAAGAGTCATGACAATTTAATGAGACCTTTCAATGATAATACTAATGAGAAAAAAAAAAAAAAAAACACCTTAAAATTCTCACTTGTTATCACTGCTAGAAATAGAAACAATCAATATATTAATTTTTGGTTTTAAATACAATTTGTTAGCCTGATTCTTAATGAGTCATATATAAAATGATGCAACAAGTCTGGTCAGTAATTCACATTAAGTGTACCAACATGTTATGGGCTAACAGTTATACTACAGCCAAAGAAGAAAGGGGGGCATATTTATTTAAAAATCCTCTAGAAGAAACATGCAAGGCACTCTAGCTCCCTGATAGCTCAGTTGATAAAGAATCCACCTGCAATGCAGGAGACCCTAGTTCAATTCCTGGGTCGGGAAGATCCACTGGAGAAGGGATGGGCTACCCACTTCAGTATTCTTGGACTTCTCTTATGGCTCAGCTGGTAAAGAATCTACCTGCAATGTGAAAGACCTGGGTTTGATCCTTGGGTTGGGAAGATTCCTTGGAAAAGGGAAAGGCTACCCACTCCAGTATTCTGGCCTGGAGAATTCAATGGACTGTATCATCCATGAGGTCACAAGAGTTGAACATGACTGAGAAACTTTAGCTTTCTAGATCCTAAGCAGGTGTAAGGCTAATGACTGCTGAAGATTTGAAAGGAAAGGGATTTAGTTGGGAAAAAGCAGACTATATCTTGGACAAATATTTTCATTATTAAAAGTAGAGCATATATATGTATATATACACAAATATATGAAATTACATATATATATTACATCAGTTCAGTTCAGTTGCTCAGTTGTGTCTGACTCTCTGTGACCCCATGGACTGCAGCAGGCCAGACTTCCCTGTCCATCACCAACTCCCCGTCCAACCATCTCATCCTCTGTTGTCCAGTTCTCCCACATTCAATCTTTCCCAGCATCAGGGTCTTTTCCAATGAGTCAGTTCTTCACATCAAGTGGCCAAAGTATTGGAGTTTCAGGTTTAACATCAGCCCTTCCAATGAATATTCAGGACTGATCTCCTTTAGGATGGACTGGTTGGATCTCCTTGCAGTCCAAGGGACTCTCAAGAGTCTTCTCTAACACTACAGTTCAAAAGGATCAATCCTTTGGTGCTCAGCTTTTTTTATAGTCCAACCCTCACATCCATACATGACTACTGCATGTCTCTGCTTTTTAATACGCTGTCTAGATTGGTCATAACTTTTCTTCCAAGGAGCAAGAGTCTTTTAATTTTGTGACTGCAGTCACATTCTGCAGTGATTTTGGAGCCCCCCAAAATAAACTGTCACTGTTCCCACTGTTTCCCCATCTATTTGCCATGAAGTGATGTGACTGGATGCCATGATCTTAGTTTTCTGAATGCTATTTCAAGCCAAATTTTTTACTCTCCTCTTTCACTTTCATCAATAGGTTCTTTAATTCTTCTTCACCTTCTGCCATAAGGGTGGTGTCTTCTGCATATCTGAGGTTACTAATATTTCTCCCAGCAATCTTGATTCCAGATTGTGCTTCATCCAGCCCAGCATCTCACATGATGTACTCTGCATATAAGTTAAATAAGCAGGGTGACAATATACAGCCTTGATGTACTCCTTTCCCTATTTGGAACCAGTCTGTTGTTCCATGTTCAGTTCTAACTGTTGCTTCTTGACCTGCATACATATTTTTCAGCAGGCAGGTCAGGTGGTCTGGCATTCCCATCTCTTAAAGAATTTTCCATAGTTTGTTGTGATCCACACAATCAAAGGCTTGGCATAGTCAATAAAGTAGATGTTTTTCTGGAACTCGCTTGCTTTTTTGATGATCCTGCAGATGTTGGCAATTTGATCTCTGGTTCCTCTGCCTTTTCTAAATCCAGCTTGAACATCTGGAAGTTCACAGTTCACATACTATTGAAGCCTGGCTTGGAGGATTTTGAGCATTACTTTACTAGCATGTGAGATGAGTGCAATTGTGCAGTAGTTGGAGCATTCTTTTGCATTGCCTTTCTTTGGAATTGGAATGAAAACTGACCTTTTCCAGTCCCATGGCCACTGCTGAGTTTTCCAAATTTGCTGGCATATTGAGTGCAGCACTTTCACAGCATCATCTTTTAGGATTTGAAATAGCTTAACTGGAATTCCATCACTTCCACTTGTTTTGTCACAGTTCTGGCTCAGTCTCTATGGGGTCTCTGGGTCCTGGTGCCCAAAAGGTTAGTTTGAGCCCTCTGAGGATCTCTGGTGGGTAAGGGGTTTGATTCTAAATGCGATTTCATCCCTCCTACCATCTTGCTGGGGCTCTCCTTTGCCCTTGTATGTGGGTTATCTTTTTTGGTGGGATCCAACATTTTCCACTCAATGTTCATATATATATATATATATATGAAATTTACATATCAAGTCTAGTGATTTTTTTTCATTGTCATTCATGAGAAGGAAGCAAAGTGTACAAAAAGAATACTCATTTGAGAAATACTACTTGGAGAGATAAAGAGTGTGAGAAATATATTGTATTTGGCCATCTGGATGGTATTAACACTTGGTGTGTAGATGGAGAACAACAAATTTTTTTGGATATTTCCTCTCAGACATAATAGGTGAAAGTTCACAAAATATGAGTTTCTACTTTTTCTATTCAGCTGCAAAAGATGTCTGGAAAAGTATCTTTGTTTAAAAAAGTGTAATATTTATTCTATAAACCTATAAACCTATTACTGTGAAAGAAAGGGCAGTAGATTTTGGTAGACAACTAGCAGTCTCTACAACAATTATTACAACATGTAAATCATATTTATATGTATGTGTATATATATGTTTTATGTTTTGTAATTGGTCTTCTACTTTTACCTTTAGTGAATATAATAAGGGCAAATTCTATGTCTGCTTTATTTACTAATACATCCTTTACCCTTAATACCCTTCCTATCTTTTAGTAGGTATTCAATACAAATTTGTTAAATCACTGACTGAATGAATGAATACAAGTGATTTTCCAGGCAAAGAAACTAAGGTTCAGACAAGTTATACAGCTTAGCCCTTTTAGAGGCTGGGTGACCATTTTCTAGGAATGTTGAATGATTTATAACTCAGATGGATAGCTTAACAAGACAGTTAGTAAGCTCTCTTCCAACACTGAATGTCTATGATTCTTCGGTGTTGTAGGAAATTACAACGCTTCAAATAGGACCATGAAACTGCTTTGTGAAGGAGTAGATCAAGAGAAATTAGAAGATTTACCTTTTTTCTTGTTGGTTCAGTCACATATAATTCTTTCCCTCACAACATTCCAAGCTAAGCTCTCACAGGCTTCATCCCCATATCAAAATGGTTACCATTAATCTAAAATGCTGGAAGATTGCAGCAAACTTGCCACATACCTCTTATAAATCATGCCTTCCTTGGGCAGAAAAGTAAATATGTGCTGTGTTTAAAAGATTTCCTGTTGAGCTTCAGGCTGCCTGGGAGAATAAAACAGATAGTGAGTTATGTTAATAAATGTCTTTATCATATATTCTGCATAATTGTACTAAAATAAAAAAAGGAAAGACAAAATTTTGAGAGGTATAACCAGTGTACATCAATTGATTATCAACTAAATCTTTTGGTCAGACAAGTGTGAGTGTTCATTGCTGTTGCCAGTTTTTTCTTCTTAAAATTTTTTTCTGCAAAACAATTAGTTCTAAACCTGCTTTTCTGTTTTTCAAGATATTGAAGACTTTGAGACCAAAACAAGAAGCACAGTGTCCGTCCGAGAAGGTCAAGGTGTGGTGCTTCTCTGTGGTCCACCACCACACTTTGGAGGTATGGTTACTTTCGGTCACACCATTAATTTGGCCACTCAGAGAATAAACTAGGCATAGTAGTCCTTAGTGCCAGTGATAGCCCTCCATCAAATCTAAGAGACTATGAAAGTTTTTCTGGCTCATCCTGCTGCATCAAGTCTTAATCCAAATCTTTCCTTTTAAACACATGTATTCAATCACTCACTCAACAGATATATCCTTAAAGAGATGCAGTATGGCCCTGTACACATGTGTGAGCATTGGGGCTTTGCAGTGAAATGATCACAGCTGTAATCTGTGGTCACCCTACATGACAAAGAATGATTTGTTTAAACTTTTTAGGCTCAATTTCCTCAGCTGTAAAGTAGAGATACTAACTGATGCCTATACTATAGGATAGTCATGAGTGTTAAATGAGCTAATGAAAGTGTGAAAAGTGAAGTTGCTCAGTCGTGTCTGACTCTTTGTGACCCCATGGACTATAGCCCACCAGATTCCTTCATCCATGAAATTTTGCAGGCAAGAGTACTGGAGTGGGTTTCCATTCCCTTCTCCAGGGGTTCTTCCTGACCCAGGGATTGAACCCGGGTCTCCCGCATCGCAGGCAGACGCTTTTACTGTCTGAGCCACCAGGGAAGCCCGAGCTAATGAATATAAACCAGTTAATTTAATGGCCAGTATTTTATTTTAAAAAGAAAGCTAGGACTGTTATTTTATTTTAATTATTGGGTTCCATGGAGAAGCAAATTTCAACAGCTGTTCTGGAAACATGTTAACTATTGGAAGAGGAAAGCTGCCCATTTAATTGGAAGAAAATGTTATGGAACACCAAATCAGGTTATCTCCTGGCAATGGTGAAAATCAAGCAGTAAATGCTATTCTCTGCTTTGGAAGAATCTGGATTAACCAGTGAACTACACAGTTGCCAGGGATCTAAAGCACCTACTGATTCTCACCCCACTGGTTTGCAATTTCTTAAAATCTGGACAGTTTGGTACAATTTGGTAGATTCTCAGCCAACTGTGATCCTAGAGGAAGTCAGTGTAAAAATATCCATAAAGTCATTTCAGTTAGTACAATCCGATATCACACTATGTTATGAAAGTGAAAGTGAAAGTCTCTTAGTCATGTCCTACTCTTTGCTACCCCAAGGAGGATAAAGCTCCTGGAATTCTCCAGGCCAGAATACTGGAGTGGGTAGCCTTTCCTGTCTCCAGGGAATCTTCACAACACAGACATCCAACCCAGGTCTCCTGCATTGCAGGCGGATTCTTTACCAACTGAGCTATGAGGGGAAAGCCACACTATGTTATGGTTCAGTTCAGTTGCTCAGTCGTGTCTGTCTCTTTGCAACCCCATGGACTGCAGCATGCCAGGCTTCCCTGTCTATCACTAATTCCCGAGACCTGCTGAAACTCACGTCCATCAAGTCAGTGATGCCATCCAACCATTTCATCCTCTGTCCTCTCCTTCTCCTCCTGCCTTCAATTTTTCACAGCATCAGGGTCTTTTCCAAGGAGTCAGTTCTTCCCATCAGGTGACTAAAGTATTGGAATTTCAGCTTTCGCATCGGTCCTTCCAATGAATATTCAGGACTGATTTCCTTTAGGATGGACTAGTTGGATCTCTTGCAGTCAAGGGACTCTCAAGAGTCTTCCCCAATACCACAGTTTAAAAGCATCAACTCTTCAGTGCTCAGCTTTCTAGTCCAGCTCTCACACCCATACATGACTATTGGAAAAATCATAGCTTTGACTAGACAGACCTTTGGTGGCAAAGTAATGTCTCTGCTTTTTAATATGCTGTCTAGGTTGGTCATAGCTTTTTGTCCAAGGAGCAAGCGTCTTTTAATTTCATGGCTATAGTCACCATCAGCAGTGATTTTGGAGCCCCAAATCACCATATGAAAATAAAGTATGTCACTGTTTTCATTGTTTCCCTATTTGCCATGAAGTGATGGGACCAGATGCCATGATCTTATTTTTTTGAAGTAACATTATAGTTAATTTAATAATAGCAAGTACTTACACAGTACAGATCTAAATACTTTATATATGTTAGATTCTTAAATCTGTAGAATTACTAGTCGAGGGAGATACTATGATGTTTCTTGTTTTATGGATGAGAATACTAAGATACAGAGAGGGTAAGTAAATGGTCCAGTGTCATGAATCATGTAATCATGAAGCCAGATATCAAATCCATGCAGACCCTGGATAGATCCTAACCACCAATGTCTCTTATAATTGATTTCCACTTTAGAACAGGAGGATTTTTGGAAACAGATGGACAAATTTTAAGAAATAAGGGAAAACTTTTCTTCTAATATTAAAACAAATATCATTTATGATCCTTTAAAAACTTGAAGTTATTTTTGCCATTACTTTTAGTTTCATACAATCTTGTGAAATGCTAACACAAAAAGAAAAAAACAAACATACAAACCCTAATTGGAAGTTAGCAACATTTTTATTCAATATTATTACAGAGTGGTATGTCACTTTGCTCACTAGCAATATTAAGGAAGAGTTACAATACTTTCAACGTTATCTGATAAAATGATATTATTCCAGAGCACACGAAAATTTGGTAGTGCTTATTTTTTAACAATTAAAAAGTGAAAGTGAAGTCGCTCAGTCGTATCCAACTCTTTGCGACCCCATGGACTGTAGCCTGCCAGGCTCCTCCACCCATTGGATTCTCCAGGCAAGAATAATGGAGTGGGTTGCCATTTCCTTCTCCAGGAGATCTTCCCAACACAGAGATTGAACCTGAGTCTCCTGCCCTGCAGGCAGACTTTTTACCATCTGAGCCACCAGGGGCTCCATTTTTTAACAATAGGAAGGTTATTTTCCAGTACCGTAATCTAAGACAAAACATGCCAATCGTGTTTGCTTGTACTGTCGATCTATGTCATTTTATACTCTGACATTGGTCAAAGAGACTTGACAGAATCATAGACTAGTTTCAACTTTGTTTACTCTAAATAAGAACAGCAGACATGTTAAATATTTCTAAATGAATGTCATTATACTTTAAGAAGGCAGTAAAGTAGGAAAGCTTTCCCTGGTCACCTTGTCACCTACCAGTGAAGAAGTATAAGTTGATCTTTTTTTTTTTTTTAATTTTAATTGGAGGCTAATTACTTTACAATATTGTGGTGAGTTTGCCATACATTCACATGAATCAGCCATGAGTGTACTTGTGTTCCCCATCCTGACCCTCCCTCCCACCTCCCTCCCCATCCCATCCCTCAGGGTCATCCCAGTGCACCAGCCCTGAGCACTCTGCCTCATACATCAAACTTTTAAAGCATGTAAAGCTTTCATTATAACAGTGCCTGTTTAATGTCATGAAATTAACTCACAGATATACAAAACCTACCTGAAATTAAGTCTGTTATAATTGAATAATGAGTACCTGTTGTATGCAAATTATGACAAATTTGACTGATACCAAATTCTGTTTTGCAATATATAATGCTCTAGCTGGATTCCAAAGGCATTTATCAATATTGACTTCATCCAGGTATTATAAGGATTTTCTTCTAAGAGCCATGGCTTTCTCATATCTACAATGGCAGGAATGCTGGAATACTATTCAATTTTCCTTCATATCTCTCTCAGATAAAAACTGAGGGGATTATTGACACCATTTGCTTCAATTATACAAAGAATTATTAATTCATTAAAGTATTAATAGAGTAATTGATTCATTAAATGTTAATAATGGCAATCGTAACTACCAGTTGTTGAATTGTTACCCTCAGCAAGCACTATAAGGCTTTCCATTTATTTTCATTCCCACTATTCCAATAATTAAAAATAATAATTTTAAAATAAGAACATTGAGACTCAGACTAAATCAGTTTTTAGTTAGTAAATAAAGACAAGATTCCAACCCAGAACTTTCTGACTTCAAAAATTGCCAATGGATAGACTCTATGGTTAATTCTTCAACCTCAAAATTATGTATTAGTTTCAAGAATCTTATACCTCCAAGTTTGCTGAAAGCCCTAAGAGTGTCTTTATGTCATTAAAACAATTCATTCTTCTTTTTTCCTCACCTTTTCGTGAGGGTGAATTGTGCAAAAAAAACCTCAAGAAAGAAAAGAAATGTATTTGTAAGATAAGCTTTAAATTGCATTAGTGGACAGCTAGTTGAAAGTGGGCCAACTCTACAGATGGACATTGTCTATCTTTGTCTGTAATTTTCCTTGTATTATATATATATAATTCTAAGCTCAGTCAGGTGGTTGGGTGAATTCATTTCCTTAGAGTTGTAGGCCTAAGGTCCCCATGTCCTTTCTGGTCAGCTGTCAAGGGCCACTCTCATCTTATAGAAGCTGCCCACACTTCTTGCCACATGCCTCTACATTTTCAAAACCAGCAACAGAGAATCTCCTTTACATCAGTTCCCTGTAATACTTCAAATCACTCTAGCCCTATCCAGGCCCAGGAAGGGCTCATCTGAACAGGTCAGCACCATCAAAGATAAAGTCACTCTTCCAAGTCAACGATGCCATCTATTCTAACATATGAAAGTGAAGGCTCACCATATTCATAAATCCCATCATACTCAGATGGTGGGCAAGGGTCAGTGGGGGTTATTTTAGAATTCTGTCAGCCATAATTCACTTTCCTTCCTTTATTTCCATCTCTCTAAAGGCTCCATATTTGCCTGCACACCTGGCAGTCATAAAGACATGCCCTAGAAGTATACCAACTGGGACAGACAGAGTCAGCAGGGCAAGATGGAGCAAAAGTTGGCAAGGCCAAATTTATATTTATATCCAGTATGTGAATAGCAAAGACTCTCTGTAAATATTAATAAAGCTTCTCATAAAGAAAGGTGCTACAGCCTCCGTAGTTCTAGAAGGTCATATCAGCTGAAATTCTCATATCATTTTTGAAAAATTTGGTTCTGTTGTATGTATACCTGGTATGTACAGTCTCTGTATCTAGTCCACAGCAGTGAATCCCTCAAGGTGTTCAGTAACAAGTGAAAAATCATATTAAATGTGAAATCAGAACATCCTGAATTCTTCATGCTTTCTCTCTAGTGTGTTCACAAAAAACTTGCAATTTTTTTCTTAACAAGGCCTGTCAAATATATTTCAGTCTGTTTTATATATTTTTTATAAAAACTTTGGGAGAGTAAGAAAAATATCAACTAGGCTGAACACTAGAACTTTACCCAACAAAGAATAGCTCCAGGACCCAAACAAACAAACAAAAAAGTGTGTAAATGGATTTCCCATGAAAATAATTGGTCACGACTCAATGAAATAGTAGAATAATCAGCATAAACCAAACTGAAGCAGTGCTGTTATATGGATGTCCTTTCTTTAAAATAAACCACAGGAGATCTCAGTAAACATTCTTATGGACAATTTTTAAGGCAACAACAAATGCAGATCTAGGAAGGGAGGATTTACAGACAAAGTTTATTTTAGCAGAAAGGTACCCACAGTGGAAAAGAGAAACCTAGGCAATAATATCAGAACACAAAATTGGCACGTTCTGCTGTATCTCTTAGAAATGTGATTTTTGGAAACACAGCAGGAACCATTTGCTCTAATCTGTGGAGAGAAGTGTATTTTCTTCCATAATTCTACTTCCTTAGCAGAGATAATGGAGAAGGCAATGGCACCCCACTCCAGTACTCCTGTCTCTTATACACATCTAGATGTGTATAAGAGACAGCCTTAGGGTTNTTGCTCTAATCTGTGGAGAGAAGTGTATTTTCTTCCATAATTCTACTTCCTTAGCAGAGATAATGGAGAAGGCAATGGCACCCCACTCCAGTACTCTTGCCTGGAAAATCCCATGGACAGAGGAGCCTGGTGGGCTGCAGTCCATGGGGTCGCTAAGAGTCGGACACGACTGAGCGACTTCCCTTTCACTTTTCCCTTTCTTGCATTGGAGAAGGAAATGGCAACCCACTCCAGTGTTCTTGTCTGGAGAATCCCAGGGACGGGGGAGCCTGGTGGGCTGCCGTCTATGGGGTCACACAGAATCGGACACGACTGAAGTGACTTAGCAGCAGCAGCAGCAGCAGAGATAAGCTCCTTGAATGTGACTGAATATATGCCAGTAGAGATGGACTCATTCTTCCTTTCTGTTCTCGTAAAATACGACTTCAAAATACTTCAGAGAAATGTCAGTAATAATGAAGGTGTGGTGGAAAGAAGATTGAAACATTTCATTCCCCATTAGACCTCATTTTCCTTTCTCCTAAACTCTCTCATGGGTAGTCTATGACTTCATTTATCTTCACACAATATTTAACAATCCCTTCCATTATCTGTTATATGTTTTATCCTTAATTTGGATATACACCTCAGAAAAATACAATTCTCCTACTAGCTTCTTGGTTCTTGGCAGGACTAAAATTTGGATAGTCAACTAAATAAAACCCTTTTCTTTCCTCCACAATGTCTTTTTTTCTGGGTGGGGGAGGATTTACCAATCATTATTGTTTTATTTATTTATTATTTTTTTCTATTTTACTTTATTTTACTTTACAATACTGTATGGGTTTTGCCATACATCAACATGAATCTGCCACGGGTGTACATGAGTTCCCAATCCTGAACCCCCCTCCAACCTCTCTCCCCATACCATCTCTCTGGGTCAATGTCTTTAGAGAATTCTAAGGTCATTTCTAGAAACACAGATCCATGTGACAAAAAATGGCAATATAACATTTATTTATACTTATTCATATGGGGGAGGGGATCACAGCTTTGGAATGGCCTTTGAACTGCTAAGCAGAAAGGTCTTTGCTTCTTGAGATCTCACTCAGCTCAAGGGTAAGCTTTTGTTAACATCCTTCATCACCTGTAACAAAGCTTCTGCACAAGTCAATTTGCAACAGGACTGAACATGGAGTTTCCTCTGAATTTTTAAAATGAACATAAAACTCTTGAAGCAAAAGCTATTGGATGAATCTGAAAGTAAGCAGTCAATAGATCTTCATGAGTGCAGTCAATGAGTCTGGGCTCACATGAAATTCTGTTTAAAAATGACAGGGTAGAGAAATGATGAATGCTGTCTAAAATAATTAAAATTACCTTCACTGTGAAATAACAGTTTTATCATGTTGAAAGTAAAGCAACATTCTTTCTCTTTATTTTCTGAATATAAAACTCTCAATCATGGGCTCATAAAAATCATAGGTTTAAAATTTGTTTTAGAGGAAATGTTCCATTCTTACTTCAGATACAACTTTTAGGTTTGTTGAACAATTGGATTTATGCCAGTAGTTAGGAGCATCTATGTCTGTGGTAGAAAGATAACACTACTGTTTGAGCCCAGCATTTGTATTTGCATCAATAAAAATATTGATGACTCAAACTAAATTGAAAATCATTCTCACCAAAGTCTCAAAATTGTGTTCGAGAATAAAGAGGACAATCATATTGTCCTATTGAGAAAACATGCTAAATTTTCATATCTTCTTCCTACCAATTAGTTTGTATTTGTTTTTGGTTTTGCTATTTCTGAATATATCACAATGACAAAGGTAGGTCAAATTGGCAGTGGCAATATTCCTTGTGAATGCTGCTTGAATGGGTAAAATTTTTAGGTAAATAGGCCCAGCAGTTTCCTGTTGGCATAACAATAGTGTTAATAACCATCATTATTGAACTTCTACCATATATTCACTCAGTGAATATTTATTATGTACTTACTAAGGGCCACTCATTTTACTGAGGTTTAGGGATATGGTGGAAAACAGAGCAACAAAGTCCTTCACTCCATGAATCTTACAGTAAAAATTATATTAAAAAATATAAGTATGGCCAATGATGATAAAAGCTTGGGAGAAAAATAAAGAGCATAGGGAGTGAATGGGTGTTGTTGATGTCTTCTAAGAGATCAAAGAAGCCTTCATTGACATTTGAGAAAAGAACTAGAGGAATGAATGAGACACTGAGAAAAGCAGTTTGGGGAGTAGGAACAGCATGCACAAAGGTCCTGCGGTAGGACTGTATCTGACATGATGGACAAACAGCAATGAGACTTGTGTGGATGAAGAAAGCTGAGCAAACAGGAGAGTAGATGATATAGGCACTACTTTCAAGATATTTTGCAGCCTTTGGATTTTCCTTTGAGTGAAATTAAAATGTACTACATGATAATGAGCATGCTGCTGCTAAGTCGCTTCAGTCATGTCCGACTCTGTGTGACCCCATAGATGGCAGCCCACCAGGCTCCCCTGTCCCTGGGATTCTCCAGGCAAGATCACTCACTGGAGTGGGTTGCCATTTCCTTCTCCAATGATGAAACTGAAAAGTGAAAGTGAAGTCACTCAGTCGTGTCCAACTCTTAGCGACCCCATGGACTGCGGCCCACCAGGCTCCTTTGTCCATGGGATTTTCCAGGCAAGAGTGCTGGAGTGGGGTGCCATTGCCTTCTCTGTATAGTGAGCGTATAACCACTTAAAAAGTGATTACAATAATTCAGGTTAGAGTTAATAGTGACTCAAGCCAGGATGAGAGCAGTGGACAGGTGGAAAGTAGCCATATTCAGGATAAATTTAGAGGGTATAGCTGCAATAACTTCCTGAAAGATTAAATGTAGATTTTAAGATAAAGACATGTGTAAAAGATAACTCCAAACTGAGCAGTTGGAAGAATGAAGTTCCATGTACAGGGATAAGGTCAAAAAAGGGGGAGCAGGTTTTGGGGTGAGGGAAATCAGGGATTTAAGACGTGTTAACTTTCAAATGTCTATCTTCAGACCAAAAACTTCCAATAGGGAGCTGAACTGATATGTGTAGGGAGGAAGGTCTGGTCTGAAGAACTAAATTTAGAAGTTATCTTATGTGAATAGTATTTAACACCACATAGCTGCAAATGTATGAATGCCTACTATACACTGGGAGTTCAGGTTTCCCTGGTGGTTCAGACAGTAAAGAATTCGCCTGCAATGCAAGTGACCCAGGTTTTATCCCTGGGTCATCAAGATTCCCTGTAGAAGGAATAGCTACCCCCTTGAGTATTCCTGTCTTGAGAATGCCATGGAGAGAGAAGCCTGGCAGGCTTACAGTCCCTGAGGTCACATAGAGTTGGACACGACTGAGTGATTAATAATTTCACTTTCATACACTGAGAGCTCAGCTCAGCCTTTGGTATGCCCCAACTCATGCAATACTTTCAAGAAAAATTTCTCTAATTTATAATAGAGCAACTGTGTTTAAGAGGTTAGTGTTAACTTGGCCAAGATGATGTGTCTGGAATTCAAAGGACTGTATCTAAATACCACTGCAGTTTTTCTCCTGCTTAATTTTGTCTGGCATTATCTGACCACAGTTCAGTTCAGTTCAGTTGCTCAGTTGTGTCTGACTCTTTGCGACCCCATGAATTGCAGCATGCCAGGCCTCCCTGTCCATCACCAACTCCTGGAGTTCAATCAGACTCACGTCCATCGAGTCGGTGATGCCATCCAGCCATCTCATCCTTTGGCGTCCCCTTCTCCTCCTGACCCCAATCCCTCCCAGCATCAGAGTCTTTTCCAATGAGTCAACTCTTTGCATGGGGTGGCCAAAGTACTGGTTTCAGCTTTAGCATCATTCCTTCCAAAGAAATCCCAGGGTTGATCTCCTTCAGAATGGACTGGTTGGATCTCCTTGCAGTCCAAGGGACTCTCAAGAGTCTTCTCCAACACCACAGTTCAAAAGCATCAATTCTTCAGTGCTCAGCCTTCTTCACAGTCCAACTCTCACATCCATACATGACTACAGGAAAAACCATAGACTTGACTAGATGGACCTTAGTCAGCAAGTAATGTCTCTGGTTTTGAATATGCTGTCTAGGTTGGTCATAACTTTTCTTCCAAGAAAAATGGCTCTAGACATTGACAAATATCCCTAGATGATCAAACTCACCTCTGGTGGAGATCCACTGGTGTTGCCCAGGTCTTATGTTCACTATTTTAAGCTCACCCATGGAGGATGGAAACTGAGGAGGAAAGAAGTCTAGTCCTTCTGTATTTTGCCCCCTGACTCACCCTGGCTTCCTTAGAATTGGAGCATACCTTGAAATTTACTCAGAAGTTGCCTGGGTTTTCATTCCTTCTTCAGGAAGGATTTACCAGTACCGAAGCTGTCTTAGAATTCGTTGGAAGCTAGTAACCATAGGAACTCAGAGGGCCTTTTTAGTGGCTGTCTGTCCTGGAAAAGAAAATGGCAAACCACTCCAATACTCTTGCCTGGGAAATCTCATGGACAGAGGATCCTGGCAGGTTACAGTCCATGTAATCACAAAAGAGTTGGACATGACTGAGCAACAAAACAACAACAAATCCTAGAAACTCAGAGGGCCTTTACTTAGTGGTTGTTTGTAGGGCACAAAGGCAATCATCTCCATGATTCCAAACAGGAGGTGTTGTAAATCTAAAGGCATCTAATAAAGTCTAGGTGGTCAAGCAGTAATTGTGGAACAAATGGGAACTCAGTTAGGAGTGATTATAAAGGTGTCGGGCCAGTTTTCTGGCTTGCATCATAAACTTGCTCAGCACCAATATCAATGACTTCAACCCAGAAAAAAAATTATTCTTTTTGGATTAGGTCTTTACCACTGAGCTAGCATAACCATGATTTACCACCTAAGAGCCATTCACATTTAACCCTGGAGCACTACACAAGGTTTGCAGTAAAGTACACTCATATTGGAATATTCCAAAGGGGGGATTTATCCACTAAATCTGAGCACTGTGCTTCAGATTCTTTATTCTGCTCATTTATTTTCTACCTCAAGAAACATGCTACCAACTTTGAGACCCTTTCTACAGTGCCAGTAGAAGTTCTCAGTGTCAGTGTTTATTTTTATGAGTTTCTTTCCCACGAGATGCTTCCCTTCTAATAAAAATTACAACCCATATAATGGGTATACTTGCATATATCTTTGTGTTTGTATTTTCAATATCAGAGCACAAGATATAGGGCTATAAAAGATGTCAAAACATAATCAGGCTCTGGGGAAAATAGGATTTTTTGTATGCTTGACAGAGCAGCTGATAGTCTTCAATTGCTTACTGCAGATCTTCCATTTCTAATAATAATAAAATTATAGAGGATGGTGTCAGTGTGAAACTACAGACAATGGCTCAGGGAAGACCAATTATCATTCAGTTCTAATGTTCCTGCTGAATCATCACAGGGAAAATACATCACAATCATTAATAACAGATAAATGTCATAGATGGTGGAGAAAATATTTAAAAATTCAGCGATTTCAACTTAAGTGGCTCATGAATTATACATTTAATTAAGAAAAGCCAAATGGGAAGGATTTTAAACTTCCAATTTGCAAGGTATTTTTCTTCTTTCCCCATTAAAAAATATACAAATTAAGCACAGCAGTGGCTGATGATGGGGGAAAAAAAAAAAAGATAAAAGCCCCCATTGCAGGCTGGCTGTTTGGATGAATGGGAAAAGGCAGTCAGTGGGAAAAGGCAGCAGGGCAGGATGAAAAATAATAGTGACAGGAAGGGCTTGCAACTTTGGACCTTCACCAGTTCACAGAAGGGTACAGAAGGACACCTGGATTCTAGTCTCAGAGCTAGTGTCGTCTTCCTTTCTGCTTATTTGCCTGTAAAATGAGGGGGTTGGGCTGGAAGAAATTTCAGGTCCCTACCATTCCATACATGCCATGAATCTGTGAGTCGAGGAACACATTCTTCAACTTCCTACACACCACCTGAAGGTAAATATACAAGGTGACCACCATTCTATCAAAACTTCCCTAGTGTGATCTCCCAGAGAAGACTGAATTTTACCATTAACAGCAATGATTTTCAAAGCAGAATTTCCTCACTACCAACACCCCCTGTGAATGTTATCAATGCAAATTTTCTGGCCCCTCCTCAGACCTAATGAATGAGAAACTCATTAGTTTATGGTTTACTAAGTCCTCCAGATGATAGTGATACACATTGAAGTTTTAAAGTCTCTGCTCTAGAGAGACCTTCATAGAGAGGAGAATTGCTAACTACAGGTTTTGCAAGTGTGTTCTCTTCCCTGCTAATAGTAGCTATAAGCTTGTTGGAGTAATTTTGAATAGCAGGTTAATCATTTATTCTACAAGATTCTGAGGAATTTGAACCCAGGATGGGCAATATGATAGGGGAGGGACTATAAGGAACAACTGGCCTAGATGTGAGAGGGCTCAGATATGCAGAGCTGGGATTTTGGAAGTCTGATGGCAAGAAAGAAGGATTAGACATTAGAAGGACAAAGGTTCAAGTTCTATCCCTTTTTACATGTTAACAGTATAATTTTGGGAAATTACATTTATACCCCTAGCTCCAGTATCCTTCCTATGCTGCTGCTGCTGCTAAGTCGCTTCAGTCATGTCTGACTCTGTGCAACCCCATAGACGGAAGCCCACCAGGCTCCCCCATCCCTGGGATTCTCCAGGCAAGAACACTGGAGTGGGTTGCCATTTCTTTCTCCAATGCATGAAAGTGAAAAGTGAAAGGGAAGTCGGGATATATAGTAGCAGGCATATTTGCAATAGCCAATTAACCTCACAAAACAAATTGTAGGAATGATGAAACAAGCATGAAACAAAAGTGCTTCTATTTTTTCAAAATTATTCCTTATGTCATCTTCCTTATTTCTGAACACATTTTTCAAGTAGCTTCTAAATATCCCACTATTGAAGAAGGATGCACTACATGTAGGAACAGATCAGAAAGCTTTACTAGTAAGGTAAAAATGAATTCCCCTAGGGAGAGGTGAAAATTATAGTCTCTGGCCCCAAGATTATAGGGTAAAAGTATACAAAGATTTCCTGAGCACCAGTGGCAATGTGTAATTTCTGTTCAGCGAAACGAGTTGCTTTGGATTTCAGAGGGCTAGAACTTATTCCTCTTCCCTCAGAGGCATCGATGAAAGATACCTAAGCTGAACACAGCCCTGGGAATTTGCTCAAGATTTGTCTTTATTTCACAGAAGGTTCGAAAGATGAAGAGTCACTGACAACAGGGAAATCTGAACTACATTTTTTCCCTCCTCTTTATAGTGAAAAAAATTTTACCATCTAGGTGGCTCTCCAGTTTCAAACAAAACTCTTTGAGCATCTCTCTGGTGAAGACAGAGCAACAGGCTTAGAAGTGAAGTAGCAAAGGACATCAGTAAAAAAAACTGAGACACAAGAGCCTATATGAAATGATACAAGATCCTAGTAGGGATTTGCCAAGAAAAACACACAGACACAAAGATTCAATACCTGGGCATGGGACAAGAATGTCAAACATATTTTAAAAAGAAGTAAATTTTATTTATGCATAGTTGACCTAAAGGGCTTGAATGGTGGCTCAGACAGTAAACTAAAAGCATAGATTCAGAAAACTCGAAGGAATGTTGAGAGTGGAGTAAACCATTCATAGACACATAGGTTTAGCTTCCCATTCACTGCAAAAATAAACTTCTTTTGCAACACCTCAAGCAATTGTCATCCATTCTCTGCTTGGTTATCTCTAATGACAGAAAACTCATTATCTCCAAAGTCTTCTGCTGGTATAGCTCTGATGTTTGGACTGATCTTCACTGTATCTTAATGTAGTCAAACAGCATACTATAATGTCCACAAGTCCTACTTTTGCCATCTGGACATCAATGGAGAGAACTTTTTTTTTACCCTTTGTGAATGTCATAGCCATTTGACCTATGAAAACAACTCAGTTATTTTTCTCCATTTCTGCCCTCCAGGGTCAAAATCTAAGTTCTTACCACTTTCTTTGGTGTATTAACTTCTGGACTTGGCTACATTTTGGCTATCTATCTCAATATACTTGAGATTTTCAGTTCCCATTCAATAATGGGTACTTTGAACATAATATTACAATTCAACTGCAAGATATTTGTAGGCTGTTGAAAATACAGATTCCATGGTACTTCACTCAGATGTTAACAAACCAAATTGCTAGGGTAGGACTAGCTATCTGCATCTTAACAAGTTTCCTAATGTGCTCTGAACAAAGCATAATACTCCAGTCTGAATAGTCCAGAGTAAGAATAAAGAACATTAAAAGAATAATACTACCCATCTTTTTTTTTTTTTAATAAACGATAACTCATTCTTGTATTTAGTTTTCCTGGTACATTATTCATCCTGTTGTTTATTTTTCCCATTTACACAATTACACAATAATTAAATATTCAAATATGGCAGGCACAAATTATGCAGAGAGTGAAAGTCTTCTGTGTTTTTTTCCCTTCTCTTGAGAAAGCCACTGTATACGTGCCTAGATTTTTTAATTTAAAAATTTGCAGAAACATACACACACATAAGTTCTCTTATATGTAAATGCATTTTTTATGAGATCATACTAAACATTTTATTTACAATATACTTTTCATGTAATAACATGTCTTAGATTGTTTTTCTTCCTGAACACTAATTTTATAGGCTTAATGACACTTTGTGAATTTTTATATTTCATGCTTAAGTGGCATTTTTGTTGCTGTTCATCCTCTTTGTTATATATTTCTGTCATATCTTCTTCATTCCTGAGAATGATACCAGAGCTCTGGCTATTTAGATGAATTTATTCTTACTGAAATAATTTATGAATTGTCAGAATTTAATACATTGCATATACAATATATAATTTAATATATAAGTGATTTAATTTAGTCTGTTTTTTGTAAACTTATTATTTTCTTCTGTCTCCTATCTTCTTTTCTTTCATTCTTTAAAAAGAATCTGGTTCCCTAAGTATATTGTTAATGCTTTTTAAAATTCACATATTTCCACTTTCTCAAGGGACTTCCCAGGTGGCTCAGTGAGTAAAGAATCCACCTGCAGGCAGGAAATACAGGAGACTTAAGAGACCTGGGTTTGATCCCTGGGCTGGGAAGATCCCCTGGAGGAGGTCATGGCAACCCACTCCAGTATTCTTGCCTGGAGAGTCCCACGGACAGAGGAGCCTGGCAGGTTATACTCTATAAGGTCACAAAGATTAAAACATGATTTAATCTTTAAGGTCAGACACAATTAAAAGAACAGGGCACACACACATTTTCTCAAGAGTTTTTGTATATGGATCAGATTTAAGGTCAAAATAGTTTTCAATTCATATTGTTTCATCATCCCTTTGCTGCTTCTGCTGCTAAGTCACTTCAGTCGTGTCCGACTCTGTGTGACCCCATAGACGGCAGCCCACCAGGCTCCCCGGTCCCTGGGATTCTCCAGGCAAGAACACTGGAGTGGGTTGCTATTTCCTTCTCCAGTGCATGAAAGTGAAAAGTTGAAGTGAAGTCGCTTAGTCGTATCCAACTCTTAGCGACCCCGTGGACTGCAGCCTACCAGGCTCCTCCGCCCATGGGATTTTCCAGGCAAGAGTACTGGAGCGGGGTGCCATTGCCTTCTCCGTCATCATCCCTCTAGAGGATTTTAAATTAGTTCTATTAGTGAAGAATGTTTCAGGTTGTCTGCTTCGATCTGAAGAGGACTGCTAGAACATTATAGAAATAATTAGCTTTCAATTTTTTTCTTTTTTGTTTCTGCCATGTCTTGCTTCTGCACTAGTTTTAACATAAGTACAGATGACAAGAGGTTCCCAGTTGCTTTAACTGTTCTCCTGTGACTGTGATTTCAAAATGTGTGATGTCCAAGTTCATCTATAGTAGAAGACATTTTAACCATCACTAGTATATTTCCTTCTTTCACCCCCAGCATCTGTATTTTCCACGTATTTGGGGAAGGAGTCATTTTTGAACCAGTTAAGTTTTTCCACTTTCCTTGACATAAGTTCATTTGTATCTAGTTTTCACAATACATACAATTTCTTAACCTTATTAGTACCACACTTACAAAACCTTAATACTTGAAACTATTTTCCTTTGCTCAACAATGCATGCTGGCTAAGTGACTTCAGTCATTTCTGATTCTTTGTGACCCCATGGACTGTGGCCTGCCAGCCTCCTCTGCCCATGGGATTCTCCAGGCAAGAATGCTGGAGTGGCTTGCCATGCCCTCCTCCATGGGATCTTCCTGACTCAGAGATCGAACCCGCATCTCTGGCATCTCCTGCATTGGAAAGCAGATTCTTTACCACTAGTGCCACCAGCAACCCCCTTGCTCAACTATATCTAGATAAAATTTTAAAAATGACAATATAATTTCTGCAGAGATGTACACCAATTCTAACTCTCATATATTGCAGATAGAGATATCAACTAGTATAACTGGAAAATTCTTTTGTAGTTTTTTTCTTTTTTTTTAATTAAGTAAAACACACATCTACCCTATAGTTCACGTCTAGGGACTTAACAAAGAAAAGTGAAAATGTCCAAAGACAGTCTTAGAAAATAATGTTTATATGAACCTAATGTATTGGATTGGCCAAAAATGTCATTGAGGTCTTTCCATAACATCGTATGGAAAAACCCAAGCTAACTTTTTGGCCAACCCAATATAATGGTCCCCAAATGGAAACAATTCTAATAATCTTCAACAAGAAAGCAGGCAAACACATTGTGGTATATTCATAAAAATGGAATTCCATTCAGCAATAGAAAGAAAAGAAGTACTGATAGTCACAACTACATAGGGGGACATTAAGATACATTAAACAAACCAGACACAAAGCAGTACATTGGGAGTTGGAGGCTGATATGTACACACTGCTATATTTAAAATAGATAATCAAGAAGGACCTACTATATAGCACAGGTAACTCTGTTCAATACTCTGAAATAGCCTGCATGGGGGAAAATTGATAAAAGAATAGCTACATGTATAACTGAATCATTGTACTGTACACCTGCAACTAACACAACATTGTTAAGCAACTATATTCCAATATAAAAGTTCCAAAAGAGGTGCATTCTGTTTGATTCTACTTTTATGAAATTCAATAACCTATGATGATAGAAATCTGGTAGTTGTTACAACAGTAGAGGTTGACAAATAAGGACATAATAAAATTTCTGAAGATGGGAATGTTCCATAATTTATTTTAGGCTGGTGATTTCATAGTGCTTAGATTGTTACAATTAAATGAACTGAACACTTAGGATTTGTGAATTTTATAGCATGATAATTATATCAGTTATATATGCTTCTATATATTTATATTAATATTTATATATAAGATTTTCAGAGGTTGATTGATGTTCAGCAAAAATGATATGTTCTCTTTCATCTTCAAGCTTTTGTTCTCTGAGTAAGGTTTGCTAATCTGTTGCCTGGATAGCTCCCATTCATCCTGCTAGTTTGAGCATGGAATTCTTCTCAGAAGACGTTTCTGACCACAGATCATTCTAAGCTCCTCATCTGGGTTCCAATGATGCTTCTGCCAAAGCACATATCAGCCTACACTGAGATTATCCACACAAGTTGTAATCAGTTTACTAGGTCAAGTTTTATAAGGCACAGGTTTTGCTTTGGTGTGTTCTAAGTCCAAAGATGGTCACAAAAAAGATGTTCAGAAATTGTGTAACAATTGAATGAATGACTTCAAGTGGTAGGGTCCCTGAACTTACATCTTGAAGTAAAAGTTTTAGCAAACACCCCTAAACATGATTAATATGGGCATCCTTCTGATTGCATATTGAGAAGCACAACTTTAACATGATCATTGATGCAGAAATTCAGTGTACATTTTGAGCCCATAATATTTTATATCATATAGCTTTTCTTAATAAGTTCATCTACTTGCTCCCTTGACATCTCACCATCACATCTTTAATTACACAAAGCCAGTGATGGACAGTAAAACCATATCATCCAAATTGGGAAATAATTAAAAAGAAATAAAACAATTATATCAGGATGACAGGCACAAACTGGACAAAGAGTGGCACAGCTGTATTGTATTTATGGAGAAGTAGGGCACATAACTTTCAGATAAGAATGAATACAGTAAGGATAATACTTATTTTGTTCTGTTTCCAGATTTATCTTATGCATGGATTTTCAATGATAACCCCTTATATGTTCAAGAGGACAACAGACGGTTTGTATCACAAGAGACAGGGAACTTGTACATTGCCAAAGTGGAGCCATCAGATGTTGGCAACTACACTTGCTTAATAACAAACAAAGAAGCCCAGAGAAGTGTTCAAGGACCACCCACTCCATTAGTACAGCGCACTGATGGTAAGATGATGAGTTATCTTAGGGATAAATTTTGTCTGTGAATTTTGAAACTTGGGGAGATCTGTAGAACTTTCTGCTTTCCTCTGTTTCAGTGGAGCCATAATATCTAGGAGTTGAGGTTTAATTCACAAATATGATGAAAATCACATACTGTCAAAAATAAAAGAAAACTATATAATTAATCCACATGGTATAGTATAGAAGAGTCTGAGAACGCTATGCCATTTCCTCTCTGGATCTGAAACAGATCCTTTCTTTGCTTAATAAATATTTCATTAAAAAAGAAACAATGTTTGGGAGAGTAGACATGTGTGTGTGAATGTGTGAGTGTTGACAAAATTATTCATTAACCTAATATATTTTCGATGAACATATGATACAGCTTTTCTTTAACGCCACTTTCTTTTCCATATTTATCTCTTTTATTCACCCTTTTTTTTCCCCTAGTTGGCAAGGCAAGAAAACAATTCACATCCAAGGAAAGTAAATCAAGTCAACATTAATAATGAGCGTTCCAAAGAAAAATGAAACACAAAATTCATGCCAATTATATTTCTCCAAGGAACATAATTTAGATTGGTCTCTGATGATTTTGGAGTTTAGTCAAGCCATAGCTGGTACAAGATTTAGAGCTAGAAAACCTAAGAAAGTCATCAAAGTAGAAAAATCCTCTAGTTGATTCTTTAATTAAATATTCACAGTGGTAAATGTAAAGATGGAAATATCTGTTGATGCGTTTTATGATCAGATTCTGGACTTGTAATACATCCATTGAGTTTTTCTCCTCTTTAAGTTCAAGAAAAGCAGGAATATAATTTAATGATGGCTAACAGAATCATGAAATTAGCTCCATACAGGGAGTTCTTATGACAGAGCTTTTATAATCACTAACTATTCAAATATATTTGCATGGTCTTAATTTAGAATTCATCAACCACTGGAATTCTTAAGTCCAATTTCTCCCCTTCAGTGAGTGCTCTGTTTATGATCACAAGAGCTCCTAAGCAAGTAATATGCATAGAAACTATCATATTGGCCTCTTTTTCTCCCCATCTACCTACTTTCTTAACTTCTCAATTCCTTCATTATTCCATCTCCTCTATTCTTTTCAGTACATTTATGGTAAAAATATACAAAAGCATCATACATAATACTAAAAAAAAAATTTAAAAGTAGTCACTCAAGAAATACCACATGTCAAAGAAATAGAAAAAATAAAATTTACCAATTTATTTGAATGAAGTAGTACTCTGTCTTTTCAACCACAGCTTCTTCAAATGTTTAGAATGATTAAGTTCTAAAAAAGGAAGTATTTTTATTTTGTAAAAGAATTTATTTTATTTTTAAGATGCTCTTGTGGAATACAGGGAAATTTGGAATGCATTTATTCTGATATTTTGGTATATCTTAGGTATTTCTTTTTTAGGGGAGAGAGGAATGAACTAATTTTTTAAACAGTATTATGAAGTGATGCTTTCCATCATTCATCATCAATATAGAAAAAATATTGTTAACTAAAGGACAGAATAATCAAATTTTGATAACTAAAGCATTTGCTTCATAGAAAATCTCTGTTCTTTAGAAATGCTGCTAGCTCTTTTGGTATTTAACAGGTGTGATGGGGGAATATGAACCAAAGATTGAAGTGCGTTTTCCTGAAACTATTCAAGCTGCAAAGGATTCATCTGTAAAACTGGAATGCTTTGCCCTTGGAAAGTAAGGTTGTTTTGTTTTTTTTTCTAACTGTTTTAATTAATACAAACAAATAGATATTTTGGTATTCAAATGTTTCTCTATAGGTAAATTAGCAAACATTTTAAAAGCTGGCAAAAGTGGAACTTTCTGATTGGACTTTAAATAAAACATGTCTAATATTAATACTCTAAAAAATGACTGGGGAGATGATTCTGCCAACTGGGCCAATATTTACTCTAGTTTAAGCACAGTGTAAGCCACTTAGGCAGCACATTGCCAAGCAATAAGTGAGCTTGCATAGGATGGCAAGCAGGTCACTAAATTTTTGACATATCCACCACTTTATTTTCTTGTACATCCTGAAATATATTACCTGGAGTGTCTCCTTGCTTAATTAATCAACAACTCTTGTAAATGAAAAACTTGCACAGCTAGTTTCCAAAATAAGGCAAATTAAAGGCCATTGTTCATAGTGGATAATTAGAATTGAGTCAAACCTGTCCTGGTAGGGGAAGCATTTTGCTTTACTACTCAGATAAGTGTTTATAAGCAATAAGTTTGGAAAGTTTTAAATCCAGTTACATATATGGTTTTTTTTTTTTCATGGAATGTTCAGAACACTGCATTTTGGCAGTATTAAAATTTCATTTGCCACCCATAAACACCAGTAACCAAGTAACAAAGTGATAAAATTCCACTTTAAAATATTAATGTATATATGAATTATCTGGGGGATAGCTAAATTGAGATTCAATAGATTTGGTGTGTTGTCTGATTTCTTCAATTCCAACAAACTCCTAGGTAATAGTGATTCTTCTTGCCTATAGAAGATACTTTGAATAGTAAGAGACTTACTCTCAGCACCACTTTTAAGTGCTTACCTATAAATCCAGAATCTATTCCTTATGTGAGCCTCATATTCAGAAATAATGATTTACATTCAAAACTATGGGAAACATCCTTAATAACATCCTATTATTAAACAAATATGCCAAGCAATCCAAATAATGTTTGTTTGTTTGTGTGTGCATGCTCAGTGGTGTCCGACTCTTTTCAGCACTAAGGAGTGTAGACTGTCAGGCTTCTCTGTCCATGGAATTTGCCAGGCAAGAATACTGGAATGAGTTGCCATTTCCTCCTCCAGGGGATCTCCCAGACTCAGGGATGGAACCAATATCTTCTACATTTCCTGCATTGCAGGTGGAATTCTTTACCACTGAGCCACAGGGGAAGCCCAATCCAAATAATGCTGGTTACTAAATATTTTGTAATCAGCATTATTTGGCTCTATTTCCCTAGTGGCTCAGTGGTAAAGAATCTGCCTGCAATGCAAGAGCAGCAGGAGATACGGGTTCAATCCCTGTATTGGGAAGATCCACTGGAAGAGGAAATTGCAACCCACTCCACTATTCTTCACTAGAGAATCCTGTGGACAGAGGAGCCTGGCAGGCTACAGTCCACAGGGTCGCAAAGAATCAGAATTGACTGTCAGTTCAGTTGCTCAGTTGTGTCTGACTCTTTGCGAAACCATGGACTGAAGCATGCCAGGTTTCCCTGTCCCATCACCAACTTCGGGAGCTTGCTCAAACTCAGTCCATTGAGTCGGTGATGCCATCCAACCATCTCATCCTCTGTTGTCCCCTTCTCCTCCTGCCTTCAATCTTTTCCAGCAACAGGGTCTTTTCCAATGAGTCAGTTCTTCACATCACGTGGCCAAAGTATTGGAATTTCAGCTTCAGCATCAGTCCTTCCAATGAATATTCAGGATATCCTCTAGGATAACTGGTTTGGTCTCCTTGCAGTTCAAGAGACTCTCGAGTCTTCTCCAAAAACACAGAGTGCAAAAGCATCAGTTCTTCAGTGTTCACCTTTCTTCATGGTTGAACTCTCACATCCATACATGACTACTGGAAAAATCATAGCTTTGACTAGATGGACCTCTGTTGGCAAAGTAACGTCTCTGCTTCTTAATGTGCTGTCTGGGTTGGTCATAGCTTTTCTTCCAAGGACCAAGCATCTTTCAATTTCAAGGCTGCATTCACCATCTGCAGTGATTTTGGAGCCCAAAAAATAGTCTTCCTCTGTTTCCATTATTTCCCCATCTATTTGCCATGAAATGATGGGACTAGTTGCCATGATCTTCATTTTTGAGTGTTGAATTTTAAGCCAGATTTTTCACTCTCCTCTTTTACTTTCATCAAGAGGCTCTTTAGTTCTTCACTTTTTCCAAAAGGATGGTGTCATCTGCATATCTGAGATTATTGATATTTGTCCCAGCAATCTTGATTTCAGCTTGAGCTTCATCCAACACAGTATTTTGCATCATGTTCTTTGCATAAAAATTAAATAAGCAGGGTGACAGTATACAGTCTTAACGTACTCCTTTCCAAATCTGTAACCAGTCCATTGTTCCATGTCCAGTTCTAACTGTTTCTTTTTGACCTGCATACAGATTTCTCAAGAGCAAGGCAGGTGGTCTGGTATTCCCATCTCTTTAAGAATTTTCTACAGTTTGTTGTGATCCATACAGTCAAAAGCTTAGTGTAGTCAATAAAGCAGAAGTAGATGTTTTTCTGAAATTCTCTTGCTTTTTCTATGATCCTGTGGATGTTGGCAATTTGATCTCTGGTTCCTCTGCCTTTTCTAAATCTAGCTTGAACACCCGGAAATTCTCAGCTCATGGACTGCTGAATTTTACATATTTGGCCCCATAGTATTTGTTCAATAAATAATTATAGATTGTTTAAATTATTTTAAGAGATTGACAAGTGGGAGTTTTGTCAGTTTTTGTTTACTTGCCTTGAAAGACATGATGAACTTTCACCATTTTCAAGCTTTCTCAGAAATTAAAGTATATAAAACACCATAAAATAACAGAAAAATGCTTTGAAAATTTATTGATTTATTTATAAAGAAAATCAATGAAAACTAGTATCTGAAAAGAATCTGAATAGCTTACTCTATCATGTTTAGCATCAGGAAATATAGATTCCTGTAATTTAAAAAATGCTCATGTAATAAATAAGTGAAAAGGATTGATGCTAGTTCTCAAGAATCTCATGTAAATAAATTTCATGAGCTAACCATTTATAGCTAAGAATTTATATGATATGCCTAATCCTCTTAGTTGTGCAGGGTACCTCATATTTTTATTATATTTGAGGAAGATGATGAAGCTCAAAGTATATAAGTAACTGGTTCAATTTCCTGCTTCTGATAAGAAAGAAAGGACACTTTAAATTTAGTCTCACCTGATTTTAAGTTCTGAACTTAGAGACTTTTGAGTAAATGGTTAAGATAACTGCTCTCCAAGTTAGAGGAGGCAGATTGAATTCTCAATTTTCTCAAGAGTTGTCTGACCATTGGCAAGCATCCTTCTTAACTGTTATGAATTTCCATATCCTCATGCAAAAAAGATTAAAATGATATCTATCTCCTGTATTGTTTTGAAGATTACTGTGCACAATACATGTAAAAATGTGGCAAATATGATGTATATGTACAAAATAAAAATCCCTCAATGATAAAGTGTATGTTCGTTCACTGTTAAGTTTATATATAAAAGAGCTGATGCACATGAAATAAAATTAAAGAAGAATGGGAAAATGATGAGAATTGCTTCACTGTACCTCTTAGAAAATTGTCAAGGAAATAATTGATCTAGTGGAGTATGTCCCACTAACATTTTATCTGACAAAGTTAATCATTGTGGAGATTATATTTATTAAAGCTATTATTAATATGGAATTGAAATGCCTCAGTGTTAAAATCTAAAGTCTGAAGCATCACAAGGACATGATAGTGTTAAAATGTCCTGCATAAGAAACATGTATTCGGTGTAACTGAAGTGCAGATATAGTTCTCATTTCTTCAGATGAACAGAATGTAGATGAAAATCCCTTATATATTTGGAAAATATTACGCAAATGTTAGCTACTAACAAAAAAAGATTTTTTACTGCCCGTGCCATCTGCAGTGGACATTTACGAAATACTCTACTGACTTTTCTGAATTTGCAACATTAACAAACACACAAACAATGCACTCCCTAGAAAGTTACTAATTGATAAACATAATTAACAATCTGAAAAGAACAAAATCAACCCCCTCTTTTAAATGATAAATATCTATTTGCAGGTCTATTGTCAAGTGTTTTACAAACTATTGAATGATAATTATAAATCATGTTCTCTGACAACTCTTTATAAAAATATTGCGTGCAATACTGGATTTTGTTATAGTTTTTTCAAGCCAATATGTTCCAAACAATGTTGGGACTGCTTTGTACAAATCCTTTTAAATCTCCTCATTCACTTTCTGAGGTACTACACTTCTCTGTAGTAAGTTGGATACACCCCAAACTGAAAAAGCGAATTAGTTCAGTGAAGAATAAAATCAAGAGTTCTTTCTCTTATCAACAATGTTTCTAAACACTTTTGCTAACTAATTACTGACTACTATTTATGCTATAAATTATACATTCATTAAACTAAGGTTTATATATTTTAGTTAATGAGAAAGGAGGGGAAGTAGAGAGTGGCTAAGGAAATTAGTAGGTGAATAAGAAAGAGGAACACACACACACACAAAAATAACATAAATCATTGCCACATCATATTCACCATTTTTTTTTAAAGGACTTTAAACAGTTTCTGAAATACAGACTGGTTTTCATGAAATATTTGTGGAAATATTTCCTAAGTAGCTAGGAAATAATTCCCTTTATCCTGGGAATATTCCTTCTCTTGAATGGGTAGATTATTTTGGAATTTATCTTGCTAATTGGCCTCTGAGCTTCCTGGGTCTGTAGTTTGGTAACTGTCACTAATTTTGGAAAATTTCCAGTCATTCTTACTTCAAATATTTATTCTGTTCATTTCTCTCTTTGCTCTCCTCTGGTGTTCCCATTAGACATCCGTTTCACCATTTGTAGTTGCCCCCATTTCCTGGATATTCCATTCTTTCTTTCTTTCTCTTCACAGTTTAATTGGGGATGTTTCCATTGACACTTCTTCTCATTCACTTACTCTTTTCTTAGTCATGTTCAGTCCACTGGTAAACCTATCAAAGACATTCTCATTTACATTACAGTGTTTTTATATCTATTACTTCTTTTTGATCCTTTCTTAGAATTTCTATTTTTTTTTCTGCTATATTAATCCTCTGTTCTTTCATGCTGTCTGCTTTTTCCATTAGAGCCCTTAACATATTAATTTTAATAGTTTCAAATTCCCAATGTGATAATTTAAAAATATTTGTTGTATTTGAGTTTGGTTCCACGGTTTGCTTTTCTCTGCAGAATGTACATTTTAATTGGTCTTTTATATATTTTTGTTGTTAAAAACCTAGTAGGATGTAACAGGTAAAAGTAAGTGATTTTACACTAGATTTTAGTGTAAACTTTTATGTTTATCTGGCAAGGAGTTAGGCTGTTTATTTACTGTTTGCCGTAGCTGTGGTTTCAGAGGCTAAAATTCCCTCTTGTTTTTCTTTGTTTTCCCTGTCATCTTCAGGTTTCCCTAGAGACTCTCTTAATTAGAGACTGAGGTCTGCAGTTTCTTTACCTATAACCCCTAGCTATTTATTCAGAAGACCTATTGATGATATGAATGTCCTTGTTAGATAAGTTTAACATCTCAATAATTTATGGATCTGTTTCTGTTGACTGTTTTTGCTTCTAATCATGATTCCTATTTTTTTATGCTTTTCGGGCTATTTAATAATTTAATTTAATTAGAGATATAATAAATATTATGTCGTTAAAAGCTGGACTGTTGAGTATTTCTTTCAAGTATTGGATTTTATTGATAGGAATTAAGTTGCAGTGAATCTGCTTGACCTTTCTGTAGCTTATTTTTAAACTTCCTTGAGTATGGAGTAGATGTTAGTCTAAGGCTAATTTATTTAAGATGTTTCTTCCTATCAAATGCTCTAAATGTTTACTATCTCTCTTCTCTAGCATGTTAGAACTCTAACATCTTTCAGCCCTGTTTGTGCTCTGAAAATTGTTCTTTGCCCAGCCTCATTTATCATTCTTATGTAGATTCCTGGAGAGCTTTCTTTTTCTGGTCCCATTGTCTCTGATACTCTGCTCTGCAATCCCAGCCACTTCAGTCACCTTGTGTCTCCTAACTCAGTGATGCATTTTTGTCCTATTTATGTTTGCTTCTTCATTCAGTGTTCTAAAAAGTGCCTGGAGGTAAAAATCCTGGGATATCAATGGCTTGCTTTGCACATTTCCCATCCTTTAGGGATCACAGTTTTATGCTGCACATTGTTACTTCCCTGGAATCAGGTTTGTTTCCCATTATATTTGTCCAGTTTTCTTATTGTTTTTGGCAGGAGAGTAAATGCAGGTCCAGTTAATCCAACAGTGCTAAATTCCAGATTTTTTTTTTAAAGCTAATTTTGAAGGTAAAAAGGTGAAGTTTAGAGAAATGAAATAATTGATATACATAAGTTGTAAATTTGCAATTCAAATTAAAAATAATTGATTCTGACTCCAAAACTCAGGCTTTTAGCCATTTGATATTTACATCAAATTATCTTTTTAATATACAAATTAATTCTCCATGTGCAGATGCAGTTAGCCCTCAATTCTGTAAATGTTTTCCTTTAAAAGACTTGAAAAATTTCAGCAAAATGGCAAAAAAGATGTTATCTGAGAATGAAATTATGGATATTTCATTATGGATAGTAAAATTATGGATAGTAATCTGCAATTACTAATATTTCAGCAAATAACAAGTTTAATTTTATATATTACAGTTTTTGACAATTCAAAAGATAACCTTTTCAAAATGCATTATTTTTGAATGAGAAGAAAAAACTCTCTCTAAAAATCAGTCAGGGCCATTGCAGAGGATACACCCCACTGGTTTATATGTGGCAATGGTAATAGGTACTATTTATAAAAATCTAGGATAGATGATTAGGAAGAATACAGAAAATATACAAACCAACCTAGGGGGCTGCTGCAGTCATGCAGGCAGAGGGAGAATGAGATCTATGGAAGGCTGGCTAGAGTGTTTACTCAAAGACCCTAACTATCTTAAACCACCATGGGCTAATGTGAATATATAATAATTGAGACAAAACTTCAGATACCTGCTTGAACTTTAATTACTATGACTTTGGGGACATGTATCTCACTTTCTATGTTGGCGTTTCAGAGGTGACATGATCACAGCTTTCAATTCTCAGTTTTGTCTCATTTGTTTAACATGGCAGACTTAATTATCTAAGCTGCAAATTAATTGTATTGTGAAATGCCCTGAGAAACTCCTTGGATAGGTGCTATTCAAATATAGTATGATTGACTGATAGATCTCTGTGTCTCCTTTCAAGAAAATATATGCCTTTGTTCTTAGTAAAGAAGTTAAACTGATATAATCATAACTCTTCTACCACTCTCATAAACAACCAAACATATTTACTTTTCTTTTTTTTCTTAACTAAATAACTTTGCTGTCAATGCCCTGGAATGAAAATAAAATTAGTCATTTTACTCAACCTTCCTGTGTGTTATGAAGTCTTCACACAGAGGGCTATATTTATGTATAGACAATGATATTTATGTATACAGGTATAGCTTATTCATTATTTTCTAATTTACGAAGGAAAAGATACCCCAGCTTAGCTATTAATGTTAAGCAGTAAATATGAAGTCTCACCAAGTTGTTGTTATCTATTTCAGAACTTTCAGATGGAAGAGCAGCTATTTGACTTTGATTTCTTTTACACATATGGACATCATTGAAGAGCATACCACAGAAAGATTGCTCAGCTGCTCAGAATGACAGTAGCATTTTAACACATTATTAGTTTTTTGCAGAAACTAATGCCTGTGGTATTAATACATCTCTGGCCAATAATATGTTAATATTAAACTAGGTGAATTCAGGGTTTTCAGGATTTTAGCACTTGCTTTAAAAAATTCAGAGAGACATCTTAAAATTTTCCAATTGAATGTCGGGAACACATGTATACCCATGGCGGATCCATGTCAATGTGTGGGAAAACCAATACAGTATTGTAAAGTAATTAGCCTCCAATAAATAAATAAATAAATTTTAAAAAAAGAGAAAGAAAAAAATAAAAATAAAGAAAAATAAAAACTTTCCTCATTAAGTTAAATAGATAGTAAATTATTTTCCTATGAATAGCCTGTCCTGTTTGTACCACAGTGTAATATACTGAAGGTACTCTTCAGATTCTTTCTAACTGCTTTGTGTTTTATCATGATTTTCTATTGGTTCACATAAGATGATATGGTAAATTCCATGCAAATATGAGAACTGACAAGCATTCAAGCCAATCTTTGAAAAACTGAAAGACAGCAATCCTCAACAAAGGAAGACATAAACACACATTCACCATAGGGCTGAAAGTTTTATCAGTGGATTCACTAACATTTCAAGGAAACATTGTGTTCTGGAAAGTCTATAGGCTTTGAAGCGATCAGGGTTTAAATACTCAGTCCCCCTGTCAAGTTCCCCTGGAGAATGAAATGGCAACCCACTCCAGTATTCTTGTCTGGAGAATCCCGTGAAGAGAGAAACCCTGTAGGCTACAGTTTATGCAAGAGTTTAACACGACTTAGTGTTATCTTCCTTCTCCCATCAATAGCTGGGCCACTGTGACCAGTTTTCCTATCTGTAAAACTAGATGGACGAATAGATAGATAGGCAGGTGGACTATAGAGAGGACAGGATTGATGTAAATTTAAAGTGAAGTCGCTCAGTTGTCCGACTCTTTGTGACCCCATGGTCTGTAGCCTACCAGGCTCCCTAGTCTGTGGAATTTTCCAGGCCAGAGTACTGGAATGGGTTGCCATCTCCTTCTCCAGGGGATCTTCCCAACCCAGGGATTGAACCCAGGTCTCCCGCATTGCGGGCAGATGCTTAAATAATTGTAAACTTCACCACTCCCTTTTCATAATCCCTAGCTTATAATAGGCAATCAATACATAATAACAATTAATAAACTGGGGTACTGTAATTGTCAGTGGTGCTTTGACTGAGAATGTAAAAAGGAATATACAGGAGGGAGAGAGGGATTTCTGCATTATATTTCTTAGCGAACACAATCCTCAAGGACTTGCTCAGAACAATGGATTTATCATTTTAAAATAACATATTTATTCTCGATGGCCCCTCATTCACTCACTTGGCAAAGTAAGCTCCAGTATCTATTAACTTAGTAAATATGCATTGAATATCTTATTCAATAGTTAATTCCTTTCTGCCTTCACTTATTCAGGAGGAATACTGACAGCAGATGCTGAGCTAGGCCCTGGGGATATAAAGATAATAGAAAGACCCCAGGGAGTTCGCAGGCTACTGAAAATAGGATTGATGTAGCAATATGGATCACACTTTTTTTCCCCCCCTAGAATCTGTTCTTTCCTTACAATGAAGGAAGATTCAAGAATACTCTGGGAACTTGCCTGATTATCTTTGCTCCACGTTACTCCTTTTTAAACTGAGACTGGAAAGAGTCACTCTCAGTTTCTTTGGTAGAACTAATAAGAGACTGTTACTGAAGGAATTTTTTTGTGTGTCTCTGAGAAGCAGAAGATTCTTGCCTCTTTCTCTCCCACTTTATTAATACCCCCTTTCCCCCCAAATTTTAAAACAACTCTTTTAGAAAAGTCAGCTTACAGTATAGTAAAATCCCATATAATACCACACAGTTTCCCTATTATTAATACTTTAAATTAAGATGGTACTTATGTTACAAATAATGAACAAACACGAATATGTCTTTATTAACTAAAGCCATGCTTTATTCAAATTTCCTTGGTTTTTGCTTGATATCCTTTTTAATTCTAACATTCTATCCCAGGTACCATATTGAGTTTTCTTGTCTCCCTGGGCTCTTCTTGGCTGTAATTAACAGTGTCTCAGACATCTCTTGTTTTTGATAACCCTGAGAGTTTTGAGGAGTAGTGGTCAGTTTTATTGTGGGATGACCCTCTATTGGAATTTGTTTGCTGTTTTCCTTAACTTTAACCTGAGGTTATGGGTTTTGAGCAAAAAGAGCATAAAAGTAAAATGCCATTTTCACCCATCATATCAAGGTTATTATTCTATCAATATGATCTATGGCTGCTAATGCTGGCCTTCATCACTTGGCAGAAGAAGTTTTGTCAGGGTTCTCCACTGTAAATCTACTCATTTTTCTCTTTTCCCATATTGTGTCTTTGGAATGGTCAAAGTATATGGTTCATATCTTATGAGTAAGGGGTCATGATTCACTTCTAAGGTGTGAACCTATGTAATTTATTTAGAATTCTTGCTCATAGGAGATTTTTCACTTTTCCATCCTTGTTTATCAATTTATTCAATCTTGTATTTATATAAATATCACGCTGGATATTTATTTCACTTTTGGGTTATAATCCAATGCTCCTTTGTTTTGATACTCAAATTGTTTCAGCATATTCTTTGTAAAACACTTTTAAAAATCTTTAAAAGTATACATTATGAATATATTTCCCATTAAACAGTTTTTTGTACTTTCATATGGAATGACAGTGGGACATTAAAATGTGTATTTTCAACCAGTCTCTTACTGATGGACATTTCATTTCAGTTCAGTCACTCGGTTGTGTCCGACTGGCTGAGACCCCATGAACCGCAGCATGCCAGTCCTCCATGTCCATCACCAAATCCCGGAGTCTACCCAAACTCATGTCCATTATGTCAGTGATATCATCCAACCATTTCATCCTCCGTCGTCCCCTTCTCCTCCTGCCCTCAATCTTTCCCAGCATCAGGGTCTTTTCAAATGAGTCAGCTCTCCGCATCAGGTGGCCAAAGTATTGGAGTTTCAGCTTCAGTACCAGTCCCTTCAATGAACACCCAGGACTGATTCCCTTTAGGATGGACTGGTTGGATCTCCTTGCAGTCCAAGGGACTCCCAAGAGTCTTCTCCAACACCACAATTCAAAAGCATCAATTCTTCGGTGCTCAGCTTTCTTCACAGTCCAACTCTCACATCCATACATGACTACTGGAAAAACCATAGCCTTGACTAGATGGACCTTTGCTGGCAAAGTAATGTTTCTGCTTTTTAATATGCTGTCTAGGTCGATCCTAACTTTCCTTCCAAGGAGCAAGCGTCCTTTAATTTTATGGCTGCAATCACCATCCACAGTGATTTTGGAGCCCAGAAAAATAAAGTCTGACACTGTTTCCATTGTTTCCCCATCTATTTGCCATGAAGTGATGGGACCGGATGCCATAATCTTTGTTTTCTGAATGTTGAGCTTTAAGCCAACTTTTTCACTCTCTTCTTTCACTTTCATCAAGAGGCT
Organism: Cephalophus harveyi; assembly: GCA_006410635.1. Taxonomy (NCBI): domain Eukaryota; kingdom Metazoa; phylum Chordata; class Mammalia; order Artiodactyla; family Bovidae; genus Cephalophus; species Cephalophus harveyi. The sequence continues at coordinate 161,521 of SJYT01049663.1, forward strand.
CTTTAGTTCTTCTTCACTTTCTGCCATAAGGGTGGTGTCATCTGCATATCTGAGGTTATTGATATTTCTCCTGGCAATCTGGATTCCACCTTGTGCTTCCTCCAGCCCAGCATTTCTCATGATGCACTCTGCATAGAAGTTAAATAAGCAGGGTGACAATATACAGCCTTGACGTACTCCTTTTCATATTTGTAACCAGTCTGTTGTTCCCTGTCCAGTTTTAACTGTCGCTTCCTGACTTGCACATAGGCTTCTCAAGAGGCAGGTCAGGTGGTGTGGTATTCCCACCTCTTTCAGAATTTTCCAGTTTACTGTGATCCACACAGTCAAAGGCTTTGGCATAGTCAATAAAGCACAATAGATGTTTTTCTGGAACTCTCTTGCTTTTTCCATGATCCAGCGGATGTTGGGAATTTGATCTCTGGTCAAATTCCCAACAGTGGATGTTGGGAATTTGATCTCTGCCTTTTCTAAAACCAGCTTGAACATCTGGAAGTTCACGGTTCACGTATTGCTGAAGCCTGGCTTGGAGAATTTTGAGCATTGCTTTACTAGCATGTGAGATGAGTGCATTTGTGAGGTAGTTTGAGCATTCTTTGGAATTTCCTTTTTTTGGGACTGGGATGAAAACTGGACTTTTCCAGTCCTGTGACCACTGCTGAGTTTTCCAAATTTGCTGGCATATTGAGTGCAGCACTTTCACAGCATCATCTTTCAGGATTTGAAATAGCTCAACTGGAATTCCATCACCTCCACTAGCTTTGTTTGTAGCAATGCTTCCTAAGGCCCACCTGATTTCACATTACAGGATGTCTGGCTCGGGGTGAATGGGAGTGATCACACCTTCGTGATTATCTGGGCCATGAAGATCTTTTTTGTACAGTTCTTCTGTATATTCTTGCCACCTCTTCTTAATATCTTCTGTGGACATTTAATTTCCTTCTATTTTGTTTACATTTTTTGTTGTCATAAATAATGATGAAATGAATATTCTTGCGGCTGTATTTTGTCCATCTCCATGCAAACCTCTTCAGTATAATTTTAGAAAATTAAATTATTGAATAACAGGAATGTAAAAGTTAAAGTTTCTGGTATGTGTTGGCAAATTCTCCTCAAGAACAACTGCAGAGGGTCCATTTTCAAATGGACCAAATTACAAGTTGGGTCTCTTTTGATCTTACATACTGAATCCAAAAAGTCAAAGATTCCTTTCACTTTTTGTTTCGTATTTCAAAAGCCAAAATTGGATTTTTACATTGCTGTTTCAAAAATCAAATTAATCTAAAGGCCCTAAAAATCATCCAAGAAGAATATATATATACTTTTGCAAGTAACTCTTTATCCTTTCCATCTCAGTCTACCATCACCTTTCTCAGGAGACTTACAAATCTTACTTTTTAAGTAACTGGCAATTGCAGGAGAGAAAGATTTCAAATCCAAGTTGGAACTGAACTGAAGGAAAAGAAGTTACTTCCATTTTTCCTGTTAACCTTGGAACCCATCTCTAGAAATTTTATTGGAATTTGGAGGCATCTCAATATATTAAAACAAAAACAACTCTGATTTCATCTTCTGGCCCCTGTACAAAAGAAACTCTACACCCTGATTATAAAATACATTAGTTAATTAGGTAAGGAATATATTTCTAAGCAACATTATACTGACCAAAAAGATGATTGTCATGCTGTAGCTGTTTAGCTCATGTAGAAGCAGCAAAGCATGGTAGTTTAGAGCTCAACCACTATGGAAAGAGACTTTAGTTCAAATCATTTTTTTTTTTTTTTTGTAATTCACTGGGTGATATTGGATCTGTTACCAACCTTTCTATTCCCAGTCTCCTTATCTACAGAATGTTAATAGCAACAGTCTTGTGTCTTAAGATATCATCATATACTTTCAATGAAGCACTTAGCACAGTGCCTGGCATAGAAGGTGATCAATAAATGTTAGATATAGTAATAATAGAATGATTAAATATAACAAACCATATATAACATCTCCTTAATTTCTTTATGTGAACATTTATGATTATGAGCTGAGGTAAAGTCAAGCCCTATAATTTCTAAGGAATTCTAACTCTCAACATAATTTTGAAGGAACGTGAGCCTCCAGAACCTACCTTGACCAAAGTATAATTTCCTCTCCTGTAGGGCTACTTAGCACTCATATACTTGGTGAAGTATTTATTTAGGATTAATATTATGTATTCATAAAACATTATGGAGACACTATCAACCAAGGGATAGTTTTCTTTCTTTTTTTTTCCTGTTATTACAGTGTTATATTCAGCCCTATTATACCTTGAAAGTATGGGCTCCTGTTTTATGTTTCATGTACCAATTAGTGCTTACACTGTGGAGTAGAATGTGGCCATAAGTCTTAGGGACTTGGGACAATAGAACCTCACTGTCCCTGTGTGGATGATCATGCTACTGATACAATTTAGCAAACTTTATTCTAGGTTCTAACTTTATATTTCAGAATTTATTCTCATAATATATAGCCCCATTTTATCCTTTCAAGCAGCCTTTCATGTACCCATTACTATCTCTAGTTATAAGGAGAAAGCTGAGGCTCAGAGATGTGAGGTAATTTGCACTCAATTACACAAAACTTGCCTGGTGGCTCAGAGGTTAAAGCATCTGCCTCCAATGTGGGAGACCCAGGTTCGATCCCTAGGTTGAGAAGATCCCCTGGAGAAGGAAATAGTAAACCACTCCAGTATTCTTGCCTGGAGAATCCCACGGATGGAGAAGCCTGGTAGGCTACAGTCCACGGGGTCGCAGAGAGTTGGACACGACTGAGCGACTTCACTCACTCACTCACTGCCTGTGTCCTACAGGCAGGTACTGTTTTGCTACCACTGCTATTAAGACCAAACTATTTGTGGGCTTTTCAACTGGCTGCAACAAGTGTAGTGTCAAATACCAGAAAATGCATGCACACGATAATGTTTTCTCCCCCGAGGGAAACCTGGTATAGACACTGACCAGGAGAACAGGATCATGACTACATTTAGATCACACAGAGAAAAAAGAAAAAAAAAATTCCTTTTTTCCATAATAGTGAGATTGCTTTTCTACAGAACTCATGAATTTATCCATATTGTATCCCCATAGGACAATCTTATATCCCAAGCTCTTTGTATGAATATTTCAAGTTGAGGAAATGAAAGCAGTTAGTTGAACAGTCTGAAAATTGAACAGAGGCACTCTGTGCTGATTTTGTTATTTTGCTTCCTACTCTTCGATTAAAAATGGCCACAGACAGGATTTTCTGAAATGAGGTTCAAGTTAAGAATAATCCCAAATATAAGCATCTTAGGAAACTGGTTCTCTGTACCAGTTTCTACTTAAAGCTTGGCATAGCCTGGATTTAAGCTGTGGATAATGAGGTTTAAGAAATCCAAGGGAAAAATATAAGCTTTCTCAAATAGCGGTAGTAATGAAAATTCTATTTATGGGCTAAAAGTATAGAAGTGAAGCAGAGTTTCTACAAGTGTGGGAAGAGCTTTAACTTCCAATTCAGGTTGAATTAGGCCAGATGGTTAACAAATATATTCTCTGTCTCCAGATAAAATTAATAGGATGCTCACTCTGTAAAAGCACAATGACAAGAGAGTAATAAGTAGAAGTCCTCATGGCAATGCTATTTAAGAAGCACAAAACCAGCGGAAGAGGGAAGAAAGATAAATAAAAGGGAGAGGGAAGAAAGAAAAAGAGAGAGGGACAGGAAGTAAGTAAGGAAGAAAGATAGAGACAAAGAAGGAAAGAGAGACAGAAAGGGAGGAAAGGAAGGAAGGAGAAAGAAAATTTGCTTTTATGACTTCTTTTAGAACTCTGCAGACTCATGTTGCAGGAAAATATAGATACAAACTAAGAAAAGGTTTCTGTAAAGTTTTCTGAAATACACAGTTCATGAATGTCTCATTTGTGCTGTGAGGAAACTTTGAATCAGAGTGTTGCTTCAAACTGGTTTTCTTTTCTGAGATTTGTATTCAAGCTAGATTTTGACCGCATTTGTAAAGATTTAAAAAAAAAAAAAAAAGAACTGTGTGTGTGTGGGGAGGGGGGTGGGTGGAGTGGATTTGGAGCTGAAAGGGAAATTTTGCCAGAAATGGCTGATACCTGAAGTTACAGGATGATGGTGGTACCACGTATTTTGACTTAACCCTTTAATGGCAGAGCTTCAAGTGGTTTAATAAGAATCCTCATTCTGAAGACCCTTCAAAGATCTCCCTGTTCCATTGAATTCTTCATACATTAATATATTAACTGTGGATTTTAAATAGACCACTTATTTTAAATTAAAATGAACTGCCAGGGACTACTGCCTCACTGATACCATCAACATAGATAAGCTAGATAGGTCTTAAAAACAATGTTGAAGCCACAGAAGGAAAAGGAGTCTACTAGTGCTAATAAATGAATGGGTGGCAAGTCAGAATTGGAAGGTGGATCACAATAAATTAGCCTGTACTGGAACTCTAAGTGGAAGAGAATTGGCAGGTAATAATTTAGCAGAAATTACCTGTCTAAACCTGAGTACCATTTCAAAAAGGTAATTAGGATTGTTAGCAGCTTCCAGCTGAATATTATTAAACTGAGATGACATATGGACACCATCTGTCACAAGCCTGGTACATAGTAAGCACTCAATTAATGGTTATTACTATTCATAAATAAATGCTTAGCTTTCTCACAAAGCATTTTTTTTCCTCTTTGGCGAAAGTTGTCTAATTACTTTCCTCCCTACTACAATGGTCCTAGATGATTTGTCAAGTTAAAAAAAGAAAAAGTATTTTACAACAAAGCATGCTATAGCTCACTTGAGAGATCCCTGCTCCCATGATAAGGAAATGAGCACGATGGCTATGATCAGAGGCATTATCTCCTTAGCAGTCAGTCTATCAGACAGGCAGAAGCAGGACATTTACTTCTAGAGACATATGTGTGCTTGTGCCCCATTTCATGTACAGTATGGAGATCTGATTTTAGTTTATGCATGATTCATAAATCAATTTATGTTAAATGCCTAGTCATATAGAGTTCTAAAGGAGAATAGAAAACAAACATAAGCTAGGATTCTTATTTTGAAATGATAAAAATAATAATTTAAAATTATTTTTGAAGTCATTAACACAAAAATAGTGTTTCATGTGTTTTAGATGATATTAAATGTATGAGGTGTATTATATTAATACTATTTAATCTTCACTATAATCCTGTGAAATATATACTAGTATTAAGCCCTATTCTCAGCTTCCTGGGTAGCTCAGCAGGTAAAGATTCTGCCTGCAAAGCAGGAGACCCTGGCTAAATTCCTGGGTTGAGAAGATCTACTGGAGAAGGGATAAGCTACCCATCCTGTATTCTTGGGCTTCCCTGGTCATTCAGACAGTAAAGAATCTGCCTACAGTGAGGGAGATCTGGGTTTGATCCCTAGGTTGGAAAGATCACCTGAAGGAGGGCATGGCAACCCACTCCAGTATTCTGGCCTAGAGAATCCCTATGGGCATAGGAGTCTGGCGGGCTACAGTCCATGAGGTCACAAAGAGTCGGACATGACTGAGTGACTAATCACAGCACAGCAAGCCCTATTCTATAAATGAAAAAATTTATTTTATAAATGTACAATTAAATATAGCTGGTAAGTTTAAGAATCATACTCTGCTCTGTACTCTCTATATAGTACTCTAATAGCTTTTCCATTAATATTAATACAAGTATTAGTATTTCATTGCTTACATAGAATGGTATATCTTGGAAAATTTAGCTTACATTTGAAATTGAACTCACTACTAATATAATTTCATCTTTTGTTGACTTTAGTTCTTCCCACACACTGTCCACTTGGGATGGCTATAGAAAAGAGAGAGGGTGTGAAATCTAAAGCAATTAATTGTTAACTACTAATTGGCACTTGCCTTTGGCACCTGCCATCTACCTCTACAAGGATTAAATAATGTGTTGCTGTAGCTACTGACTTCCAACATCCCCTGAAAGGAGTTCAGGGTAGAGAGCAAAAATGAGGTAACCTGTGCTCTGGGTAAAACTGGCAGAACAGGTCTTCAGATAGTTAGATATTTTCAGGAGCTGATTTTATGAGCCCAATTCTTATATCCTCTGATATCTAGAAAAGCCCAAATTCATCATGATGATGACTGCTCCTCATGACTAGCAGAAGCCTTTTGCAAAAACTATGTGCTTTACTGAACATACTCTCCCTTCACCAAAATCACATGTATACTTATCTTTCCCCCTACCTCTTTGGAACAGTTTCTCAGAGACATGCTGTCTCCTGGTTATAATCCTTATTTTGTACCAATAAAACATAAGTTGCCACTGTCATGTGGCTCATTCTTTTAAAATCTACATCATTTATATCATTTACTGTCTTCATAGGACATGCCCAGACTAAATGAGAACTTTTCATTAAAATGAATGTGCATTTTTACATAATCTATGCTTTTCAGTTATTTTCCCTGACTCTATAGCTCACATGATCAGTAGTAATCAAGAGGCTCCTGACATTCATATTTTGTAGTGACATAACAAATCTGAAAAAAAACTTAACATTGAATTAGTATCTGCAAAATCATATAAAATTTGATTTTTCTCCCATTAAAAATTTTAACATGAAATGCAGCCATAAAATGCACTCGATAAGACTCAAAAAAAATAAATAAATGTTTGAGTGACTATTTTTGATAGTTTAGTTGCTCTGAGAATTCTAAAATATCCAGAGGGTAAAATATAGTATCCTAAAGAAATGTACTAATACCATGTCATACAATTCAATCACACAGGTAGAAAATATCTTAACAACTTTTTAACCCAGGCATTCAGCTTATTTCTCAAGTCTTTTTAAAAAATGAAAGTAGCAGGAAAACTATGCAAACAGGCATAAGGCAAAAAATGACTACTGACTAACAGATATACTTGAGGGTTTTTTTTTTTTTTTTGGCATTGACATGATTTAATATAGGCATGTGAAGAATTCCAAGTTACCTTTCTTTGTGTTAGCCTTGGTTTTGAAACACATTGTCTCCATTTCATTGGAAATTGTTGCCTAGAAGTGCCAAGTATACATCCTAACATCTGAGGAAAACTAGTGACAAAAGATCTTGTCTTTAATAGCTCTTTCAAATGCAGTCCCAGAATTGATCTACTTGTTTCTGATTGTTGTCTTAGTTACCAAAGTTGACCCACCATGGTGGCCACAGTACACCCATTTCTAATGGTAAGACCTGAGTTTTGTGCTCACTCCTGCATCCAGATATGCCTGCATGCATGCTTAGCTGTGTCTGACTCTTTGCAATCCCATAGACTATAAAACCTGTCAGGCTCCTCTGTTGATAGAATTTTCTAGCCAAGAATACTGGGGTGGTTTGCCATTTCCTGTTCCAGGGGATCTTCCCAATCCAGGGATAAAATCCGTGTCTCCTGCATTGACAGACAGACTCATTACCACTGAGCCACCTGGGAAGTCCCCAGAGGTGCCGTCCATCCAATCCAAATCCGATGGACTAAAGATAGGAAGCACCTGGTTTTCCAAAGAAAATAAAAATGCACACACAAAAACAAACACATGTCCAATGCAGATTGAGAATACAAGAGTCTAATTCTTAAATCCTTCTTCAAAATTGGAAGCTCGTATGTTAGAAACCAGTACACCGAAACACAATTTTCTCCATAGTTGAGTGGTTTATTAGACAAGGTGCATCACTCTAAACATAACCCAGGTAAGAAAAACAAGCATCTATCTAGAGGATGTTCTTTAAGCGAGAAGCTTAAATATCTCTTCAGTATCATGTCTGTTTTAATTTTTTTGCCTTCTAGTATAATTTTGACCCTATAGAGCATTGTTCTTAAAGTATATTTCACAGTCATAATTTTTCACAAGGATTATACTGCTCAGTTTTTGGTCTTATATGCCACTAACATTCACTTTCACAGAATATCATTTTTATGTGTGTCTAATGGCTATATAGAAGTACCATACTGAGAAGTATTTAAAGCTCCCTTACTGTTGGTATTGTAATTAAAGTATACTGTTCAATTACTGGTTCAGAGATTTAGATAAATAGGTTAAAAATTGACTCCTGTCTTCACAGTTAAAATAAAGAACATGATATAACAACTGGAAAATATTCAGCCTTTACTGATTTTTTTTCTTAATGTTTTAGGTTAAACCTTTTTTAGTTGAATGTTTTGCATGTATTTTTCATAAACCTCAGAGATACACTATCATAAAAAGATAAAGAATCATGGATTCAGATAAATATCAGAGCCTCTATTTATTTTTCAACCTGTAGATACTAAATTTTCATGTGAACATGAAAAGTTAGTATGTATTTTTAAAAATTGGATAACATTGCCTCAGACTTGGTGAAGATCTGTATCAGTGAATAAACTTTCTTTTAGAACTTTGTTTTGGAATAATTATTTAGAACTTGTAGTTCTGTATTTAATAAAATGAATGAATAAGAAAACTAGCTACCTGAGGTTACTTGTTGGCAGGAATACGCTGTTATTCTAAAATATCAACCTAAAGTTTTAGTGTCAAGGCTTTTCCAAAGGACAAAAACAATATGATTTTTGTATTTAATTAAAATTCAAGTTGTATTTGTCACTGTATGCTAATTCTGAGAAAAATAGGCAAATCAAACATTGATTGGTGAGTATTCCTTCTGTGAAATATGTCTGAGCACATTTATGACTTTCTACACAGTGTATATCTTTGATTCGCTCATCAGGATCCTCATTGCTGGCCCATGAAAAATTCTTGAGGCTTCCACAATTTTGTTGCTTTATTCGAAGCCTCTAGTGAATCATCACCAATTATTTGCGTTGTTATGGCTCAGATTCTATAGATCTTTATTTGTTAACCACTTTGTATATGATTGGGAGGTTCTCCTATATTATTTTTGTGGACTTGGAAAAAGTCCTGCATCTTCTACAGAGGTTATAATTCGGTTTTGCAAAATGATTTTTACTATTATTAAGCTGAAAACATTTATAGCAGAAACTATTTAAGCACCTGAAAATCTATAAAGGAATGAAAAATTACTTGAAAATAGGAAAGATGTTAGTGCTAATAGATTAGGGTTGATTTTTCAAATGATTAGTTTATTAGGGAATATTTCCTGGTTAGAACTTTATTTATAGCCTACATTTTCATTACATTCTATTGTATCTGTACAAGTAAGGCCTTCTTCACCATGAATTTCTAAATTCATCTCTATTGTTTGACACTTAGATTCATATATTATAAAATATACTTTTTTTGCTGCTTAAAAAGGTAATCATATTAGACAAAATATATTACATATAAGATATTAAGCTAAATTCCTAAAATAAAGGAATTGTTTAAGCATTCTTTCTGAAAAGAGACAAAGTACAATGCAAAGATTTTTTTTTTATGTCATTAAAAACAAATGTGTATAAATAATACATCCTTTTGAGGATAGCAGAGCCTATACTCCCAGTTCATTTGGGTCTGTTATATAGTACTGATCTCTTTTGATAATCTAGCTCACCAATCATGTATGTCTTCAGTTACCTATTAGTACCAATTTAGCTATAGAGGAATCTGAGTTTTTGCCTTAGAATCTGTAAACACAGACAGAAATTGCCTCCTCTTAAATATCACATCCTCACAGAATTTCCTGACCTTCATATTTAAATTGATACAATCCTGTTACTATCTCTGCAGGCTCTTTCCATTGTTTCAGTTATTGCAATTTACAAATCTGATTTTTATATTGTGTTTATTGTCTGCTTTCCCCTCTAGTCTGTGAGCAACATGAGGACAGAAAACATGTTTAGTCATCAATTTATTCCCTGATCTTACTACCATGACTTGCTCATGGCAGGCTCTTAATAAACTATTAAAATTGCTGGATGGGTGAATGGTGAATGACTGCATAATGTGAAAACTAGTCACAATGTAGTATATTTGACTGATATTTTTCCTTGAGAGTTAAGCTTAAGGAATTCTTATTTTATCCTGCTGTCGTAAGGACTAAACCATCTTCTATTCTAATGAGGTATAACTGTTTAGTCCCGTCCCTGATATTAGTTGGAGGAGGTTGGATGGAAGCCCATTGCCGGGGAAAGTCAAATACAGCAAATCACAAGCTACCCTTGAAATCCCGAACTTTCAACAGGAAGATGAAGGCTTCTATGAGTGTATTGCAAGTAACCTTCGAGGAAGAAACCTTGCAAAGGGTCAACTCATTTTCTATGGTGAGCTAACAGAATTTCAAAAAGTATATGAAATATTTGGTGATATCCTTCATAGTAAATAGTCAAAGTGTTTAGCATGTTGTGGGCAAGTGTCATAGGAGAAATAGAGAAGACACATTTCCAGGTAAAGATGCTAAATTCAATGATTAGCTGATGGGAATGACCATTTTTAAAATATGGCTTTAATTTCAGCATAGTCTATGCATGTTATTGTTTATTATAATTTCCTTTGAAAGATGAGCAGTGTCGTGTTAAAAGCCATAGAAGTTTATAACACAAAGTGAAATGGACTTCAATCTTAATGATAATCCCAAGCAGAAATTACAAAAGAAGGAGAAAATGACAGGAGAAGCATAATACTTATGATAGTTTTCAGTACTTGTTTATGTTCCCAAGATTGTCTACATATATGTAGAAAAGAGAAAAATAAATTCATTACTTCATTTAAAAATATAGTTGTCCCAGTTATCAGAATCTCTCATGGACTTAAGAGAGATGATAAAAACATATATTTTTAAATGTTTGTCCTTGTGTCTTCTTTCCTCCAAGCCAAAATACACACTTGCATGAAGTTCACTTTTTTTTTTTTTTTACATCAAATAAACCATAAAATATACCTCAGGATTGTCAAAATGCTTGCTGCTTTTAAAATACTCTTAACTTAGCTATATTTAATACGTCTGTACCCAGTTCAGTTTAGTCACTCAGTCGTGTCTGACTCCTTGCAACCCTATGAATTGCAGCACGCCAGGCCTCCCTGTCCATCACAAACTCCCGGACTTCACTCAAACTCATGTCCATCAAGTCAGTGATGCCATCCAGCCATCTCATCCTCTGCCATCCCCTTCTCCTTCTGCCCCCAATCCTTCCCAGCATCAGAGTCTTTTCCAATGAGTCACCTCTTCGCATGAGGTGGCCAAAGTACTGGAGTTTCAACTTTAGCATCATTCCTTCCAAAGAACACCCAGGGCTGATCTCCTTTAGAATGGATTGGTTGGATCTCCTTGCAGTCCAAGGGAATCTCAAGAGTCTTCTCCAACACCACAGTTCAAAAACATCAATTCTTTGGCACTCAGCTTTCTTCACAGTCCAACTCTCACATCCATACGTGACCACTAGAAAAACCATAGCCTTGACTAGACGGACCTTTGTTGGCAAAGTAATGTCTCTGCTTTTTAATATGCTATTCAGATTGGTCATAACTTTCCTTCCAAGGAGTAAGTGTCTTTTAATTTCATGACTGTAGTCACCATCTGCAGTGATTTTGGAGCCCCCCAAAATAAAGTCTGACACTGTTTCCACTGTTTTCGCATCTGTTTCCCATGAAGTGATGGGACCAGATGCCATGATCTTCGTTTTCTGAATGTTGAGCTTTAAGTCAACTTTTTCACTCTCCACTTTCACTTTCATCAAGAGGCTTTTTAGTTCCTCTTCACTTTCTGCCATAAGGGTAGTGTCATGTGCACATCTGAGGTGACTGATATTTCTCCTGGTAATCTTGATTCCAGCTTGTGGTTCTTCCAGCCCAGCCTTTCTCATGATGTACTCTGCATATAAGTTAAATAAGCAGGGTGACAATATACAGCCTTGACATACTCCTTTTCCTATTTGGAACCAGTCTGTTGTTCCATGTCCTCTGTATTAGAGGACTTCAAAAACTGTATTTATTTATGGCCAAAAGTCATTTTCTGTGTGACACGTTTCTATGTGACACATTTATAATCAGTAACAAAGTAATTGGAAACAAAACTATATATTTCAATAACTAAAATTTCTAAGGTATTGTGATCACCTAGAAGGAATGCTAATTAAGTTTATACGTGTGTTCTCAGTCACCCAGTCTTGTCCACCTCTTTGTAATCCCATGGAAGGTAGCCTGCCTGGCTCCTCTGTCCATGGAATTCTCCGGGAAGAATACTGGAGTGGGTTGCCATTTCCTCCTCACAGGGTCTTCCTGATCCAGGGATCGAACCGTTCTCTCTTGCATTTCCTGCATCGGCCTGCAGATTCTTTACCAATGAGCCACTTCAGAAGCTGTCAATTGAGTTTATACACATATTCTTTTGATAGCTCCTATTTTTTAATCCAAAGTCTCTGGACTCTGGCATTCTTTTGTAAATAAAATTGTGAGGATGTAACTGGGAGGTTTTTTTAGGAGCAGCACAATATTACACAGCCAATATTATTTGGCTAATAGGTATGTCATTTTTCTACTAAATTGACAAATATATAGATAAGAAAAAACTTAACCATAAAAAATTGAGGTCTCTATAAACTGGAAATCAATAATAAAGTACTTTCTCTCACATTAATAAAGCAACTGCTAGCTTACATAGAAGATTTTACAAATATTAATTCACATAATTTTTATAGCAATAAAGTATAGAAATAATTTTCAGTGATATTATAGGCAATTAGCCTTTGATGAATTGAACAAGATCTCAAATAATGTTTGCTAGATTTGAGATTAGAACCTTGAACAATCTTCTGAAATGAGATTCTACCCAGTCTACCATAGCTCTTCAACCTGGTCATCTAAGTCTATTCATAAGACCTATGGAAGTGAAAGTGAAAGTCATTCCATTGTGTCCGACTCTTTGCTATCCAGGCCAGAATACTGGAGTGGGTAGCCATGCCCTTCTCCAGGGGATCTTCGCAAACCAGGGATCAAACCCAGGTGTCACACATTGCAGGTGGATTCTTTACCAGCTGAGCCATGAGGGAGTCCCAAGAATACTAGAGTGACTTCCTTCTCCAGTGGATCTTCCCAACTCAGGAATCGAACCGGGGTCTCCTGCAGTGCAGGTAGATTCTTTACAACTGAGTGACCAGGGAAGCCCCACATGACCTATTATCACAATCAAATTAGCCATTTAAGAAGTGCAAATGGTCTTTGTGGGAGAATAATGGGTAATTGGTCAATGAGACAAAATAATGCATCCTGTTCACCTATTTAGTTGTCAATATGCTCCCAAAGGGCTTCCTCGGTGGTGCTACTGGAAAAGAATCTGCCTGCCAATGCAGGAGATATAAGAAACCCCAGTTCAATCTCTGAGTAGGGAAGATCTCCTGGAGGAGGGCATGGCAACCCACTCCAATATTCTGGCCTGGAGAATCCCATCAACAGAGAAGCCTAGTGGGCTACAGTCCATTAGTGTTGCAAAGAATCAGACATAATTGAAGCAACATAGCACACACACATGTACACATATTTCCAAAGGAGAAGAGAATTGATCCAATTTCTTGAGAATCGAAAAATACCTGAAAATTTCGAGTCTCTCAGTCCATTATGTTGCTATGCTTAAGTTATACTTCAGAATTCTATCCATTTATATTGGGTCCTCCTCTGGAAACCCACTCCAGTATTCTTGCCTGGAAAATTCCATGGATGGAGTAGCTTGGCAGGCTAGAGTCCATGGGGTCACAAAGAGTCAGACGTGATTGAGTGAGCACAAATACACAACCTCCAAAATATGTTTATAAAGTATTATTTTCATTATAAATAATGGAGCACATTCAGAGGAGTTAAGTCAATTACACAACCACTGAGAGGGAGAAATAAGTAACAATACCCAAGCCTATATGGTAGACTTGAAATACTGTTTTTTTTTTTCAGGTAGTTCTGACTTAGTTGGACCTACATGTAGTTGAAGACTTAAAAGTTTATTCTTTGGAATCCTAAGCATCCAAAAAAAATGTACACATTAAAAAAACAAATAAAGCTTAAAGTTACAGCTATTGCACTAAGCAACAAACCATATATATATATATATATATATCTCTGAAACTCCTGTAAGCTATGTGGATTTTATGTGTGTGTTCATTTTTCCTCCCAGATCAAATGTATAATAGGGCAATTTCTAAACAAGCATCTACAAACTATAAATTTTAAAAATATTAAATAGAAACATGATTCAACGTAATCAATACACTCAGTTCTAAGTGTTGCCATCCATTATCCCTCAAGCGTGTGAAAAGCGTGTCATATAACTGGAGGTTGCCCTGATTTCCACAGGAGTTCATCTTGGCTTACTTTTCACCACAATGGGACATCATGATTCCTTCTTCTCCTTGACTAGCTCCCTGAAGGAACTTCTCTTTTAGTGCAAGAAGTTACAGTGGAAAAACCTTGAAAGTTAGATATACTTGTATATAATTTCAAAGACTCTCAGCACCACTTACTCCAACCACTGCTGCAGTAACCTCCTCTGCCACTGTATTTTGCAGGTGTAGCCTGTCAGAGTCTTATCTCAGGTGGCACAACAAGCCATCTTGTTTCCTGCTCCAGTTTTCTTTGGCCCCTTCTAGAACCTACTCAAAATTTAAGCACACACAACCTGAATGTGTTAATAGTTAATACCTGCTGCTGCTAAGTCACGTCAGTCGTGCCTGACTCTGTGCGACCCCATAGACGGCAGCCCATCAGTCCCATCCCTGGGACTCTCCAGGCAAGAATACTGGAGTGGGTTGCCATTTCCTTCTCTAGTGCATGAAAGTGAAAAGTGAACGTGAAGCCGCTCAGTCGTTTCTGACTCTCCACGACCCCATGGACTGTATGTAGCCTACTAGGCTCCTCTGTCCATGGGATTTTCCAGGCAAGAGTACTGGAGTGGGTTGCCATTGCCTTCTCCAGTTAATACCTACACTGCCCTTGAATGAATGTGGACAAGAGCCAATGAATAAATGTTTCTTCTTTGTTTCCTGGGCAGGCAGTTATAGAGATTCCTTATACATTTACAGAGGATGGGTAACAATCATCTCTGCGTGCTCAGTTGTGTCTGACTCTGTGCACCTATGGACCCTAGCCCACCAGGCTCCTCTGTTCATGGAATTCTCCAGGCAAGAATACTGAGTGGGTTGTCATGACCTCCTCCGGGGAATCTTCCCAACCTAGGGATAGAACCCGCATCTCATGTCTCCTGCATTGGTACGCAGGTTCTTTACCACTAGTGCCACTTGGTGGTCAATTCAATAACTCATTCTTGCATTGACTCTCCTTCCTTGTTGATTCTCCCTTTTCCTGAGAACTTACCCTTGGCCAGCATTCCTAAACAAACACAAACATGTGACTACTTTCTGTGTACACAATCAGGCTTCTCTATTTACTAACTATGTCTCATTGTCAGCTGGGAAAGACTGAAGGCAGAAGGAGAAGGCATTAGAGGATGAGATGAGTAGATAGCATCACCAACTCAATGGACATGAATTTGAGTAAACTCTGGGAGCTAGTGAAGGACAGGGAAGTGTGGAGTGCTGTAGTCCATGGAGTCTCAAAGAGATAGACAAAACCAAGCAACTGAACAGCAACTTCTTGATAAGGTTACCTAAAACCTATACAAAAAGTCCTCTACAAAAGTTTGGAGGGAGAATTAAGTACAATTATACAGGAAGCTCATCCACTCCAACATATCTAGAACAGACCTAAACAAAGGAGAGGGATTAAATGGAAAATCCAGAGAGTTTTCTCTCATCATTATAGAAGAAATAATAATTTCAAAGAATTTATTTTATACATACTTGTTTCCATGAATGTTAGTAAGGATAATACTGACTTAAATAGAATGTCAACATCAATTATATCAGTTGCTTTTTGCTTCAGAACTATGTTGAACTTTCTCAGATTAGAAAATAAGGTTTGGAAAACTCATGCCTAGAATTAAAGTTATATGCTTAACCTACATACAGCTCTAAAAGTTGCCATTACCTGTCAAGACTTATACATAGGGAAAACAACTTGATTAAAACCTACTAAAATGTGATGAGGCTGATATCTGATTTATGCTTCAAACTATTGAATTGTAATTATATTGGATATAGATACAATTATTTTAGTTAGTTCAATCTAAATATAGTTAATGGCCTTTTGCCCACAGAGGGTTCAGATTTGATATACGTTTTCTAACTTGACCTATATACTAATATCTAATATGGAATTATCCTTTAGCCTGTTCCCACAGCTCCAAAATTGTTATAAAGGTGTAGCAAAGTGATAGATGGCAAATATCAGTCTTATGCAAAAGGTTCACTGGTATTTACAACAGAGTTTCTATTGTCCCACTTTGGGGGTCCTGCATTTCCCCTCCCTCAAATCATGAGTACAGTATTACTAGACCCAGGTAACTTTGTCCTTCTGATTTCTATAGTCCTTGAAATGCAGCATAATGTTTTGGCTAACTGATTTGCTAAATAGTTGCTCTTGCCTCTTTTTGAAACAGCCCCTCCAGAATGGGAACAAAAAATCCAAAATACATACTTGTCTATCTATGACAGCTTATTTTGGGAATGCAAAGCCAGTGGAAAGCCAGATCCTTGGTACACCTGGTTAAAGAATGGTGAACGCCTCAATCCGGAGGTAAGTAGCTTTGGGTGTTATTAAACTTCCACCTACTCTGCTAGGGAAATTTTATTACTAACAGCAACAATGAATGTTTCTGGAATGTTTAGTAGGTGCCAGGAAATGTAGTATAATCTTTACATATCTTAATTTATTTAATACTTAAAATCAAAGTGACTATTACAATTATTCCCAGTATTCAAATGAGAAATTTATGGGTAGAAAACACAACTTGTACAAAGTTGCACTTAGTCAGTGATTGATCCATATTCAGATGATATCCTTATCATCAACAACATTCATTGAACTCATGAGCCAGGCCCTTTGTTAAATATTTTCCACACATTATCTAATGGCATCCTCATGACAATTTTACGAGAAAGATATGATTATTATCTGTATAGTGAAAAAAAAATTGTTTCAGAGGGCTTAAGTCTATTTGTCCAAGGTCACAAAGCAGCTAGTAAGTGTTAGCATTGGTATTCTAAGCATAATCTGCTTGATTTCAGAACCCAAGCTCTCAGTCATCATCTAGAAACTTGGTTTTTATGAAAGCTAATAGCTGTCTCTAAACCTAGAAAAGTGGAAAACTGAGGCAGTTATCTACATTTTTCAAATTAAAGCACACTTTACGATATATAGAAAATGAGACAAGTTTATTTTTCCCATTAAATTATCCTAATAATTGTGCCAGCTCACCACTCTACTTTGCACTTACAGGCTCAGTTAGAGACACAAAGAACATCTGTTGTTTAGAACCTGAATAGAATGCTGTTCTTTGTTTCAGCTTTATTGGACTTTAATTCCTTCATCCCTTTTGCAAACAACATTTTTGTCTGTCCTCCAGCCTACTTTTACTATCTTTATGGTGATAGGTACCATGAAATATTTAAAGTTATACTTACCCTGTTAAACTATTTTATTCTATACACTCAAAATTGTACCCAAAATGGGACTCAGCAACAGACATTGTATGTTGAAGTATGTTTAAACATACTTCATAGTACACTGCAGAAAATAATTTAGCTCCTTCAACTTACATACTCAATTAGAAAATTATTGAATCATCATATTTTAATTTTTTAAGACTTTATGATGGAAAACCATGGAAATTTGCTAGTCACTCTACCCATGTCTAACATTATTGCTGACTATGCTTTCTGAAAAAACTGAAATGGTAGTGTATTCCAAATTATTTTATATACCACATAAAAGAAACATAGTTCAGTTGCTCAGTTGTGTATGACTCTGAGATTCCATGGACTGCAGCAGGCAGGCCTCCCTGTCCATCACCAACTCCCAGAATTTACTCATATTCATGTCCATTGAGTCAGTGCTCCCATCCAACCATCTGATACCTTCTATGCAGAAAACTGCCAATTTTAAAAGAAATGAGGTAACATAAAATAAACTAACCACTAAAATTATGTTAAGAACATTTCCATTGTTTTTTAAAGTCCAGAAAACCGCCCGGAATCTTGAAGTATATTAATTTCAGTTTCATAAGCAACAGGTCTCATACCCCAACAGCTCATAGATATGCACAAATGTTAAGAGCATGCTTACATTAATGCACTAGCATCTTTATGTGACTTTTCTTTTATTAGGAAAGAATTCAAATAGAAAATGGGACACTCATCATAACTATGCTGAATGTATCAGATTCTGGTATCTACCAATGTGCTGCAGAAAACAAATATCAGATAATTTATGCAAATGCAGAATTGAGAGTATTAGGTAAGTCATTCATTTATAGCCAAAAAATTCAAACTGACATTTTAGCAAGCTATGATTATATGTAATATGAATCCAATTTTTCTGTAAATTAGAAATTGCTTTTCTTTAGAAATAATGACAAATGTCTAAATTAGCTTCTAAAATATGCAAAGTGAGAATTATTACTTAGCTTTGGGTGATGTGGTAACACATCAGGGCTTGGAGGAAGCCACTATTGGGTGAAACCAAACCAGAGGTGGCTCCCCCAAAGTTGATCCCAGCATGAGATTTTGAATACAACTCAAAAAGGATCTATTAGAAATGTTTTCAGCTACAAATAAGAAAAGAAAATCTCAACTTACAGACTTAAACAAGGAGGTATTTTATTTCAACAAGAACTTCAGACTTTCTAGGTGGCTTAGTGTTAATCTCTCTGCCAATGCGGAGATCAGGGTCAGGAGGCGCCCCTAGAGGAGAGCATGGCAAACCCTCCAGTATTCTCCAGTATTCCAGAATCCCATAGACAGAGGAACCTGGCAGGCTACAGTCCTTGGGGTCCCAAAGGGTCAGACATGACTGAAGCGACTTAGCACACACACCTGCACAAGAACTTCGTGGGGGGTGGGTGTGGGTGCGTAGCTGAGCAAGAGCAATGTGACTTGATGATTTTTAAACTTTTTCCTCATGGTTGTAGCCTCCTGGCTCCAGGATGAGTGCTGTAGCTACAGAAATCAAGTCCATGCTGAAACCCGAAGAAGACAGAGGGGACAGCCCCTATCATTACAAAAGCAAAATTTCCCTGCATCCTTACATCAAACTCCTTTCATGTAATTAGCTAGAATCCTGTCACGTGTCCACTCAGACCTCAAGGGAAGCTGGGAAATAAGCCCCTATAGTGGAAAATGTTGAGACAGAGCAGTTTGAGGATGATATTCCGAGACAGTCAGCCAGTGGAGTTGTCACTATAAATGACTCAGTGATGTCTTTCATCCTGAGACTTCCTTAACAGTATAAACACAGGAGATGAGAGGAAGAATCAAGTAAAACAGCAAAGTTTCATAAGTCTATGGGTGATGGACATTGATTCATTTGTTTCTTCATTCAATCATCATTTATTGAATACTTATTGTGTATTAAACCCTAAAACAGAACTGTCAATATCAAAGTGATCTTTATAGAACCTAAATTGAAGACCTTCTCTTTAAACATGTATCAGAATAAAAAGCATGTATAGGTCAGTGGAAGGGCAGAGAAGCCATACAAGACAACATGGCATATCTGAAAGAAATTCATATAGACTTTACGCTAGGAATGAGAACTGGATACATAGGTTCCCACAGGCAGGCAGCTAGGAAGACTTGGATGTATCCCCAGGCAGTCTAATTATTTATTACCCTTATGAATTGGTATTTGTTCAAGATTTATTTAGTGAGGAGAGTTGAAACTGACAAGACTGCTTTTTTTTTTTTTCTCTGTTGTTGTTGTTAAAGTTTCTACTCAGCTTGCTTGCTTCAACTGAAGGTAGACTATTTCCATTTTTCCAGTTAATGATATGCCTAAAGAAACCTAAATAATAATGCTTTTGATTTATTGAAAAGGTATTTCATTGTGTGCACTCTCACTCTCCCTCTCTCTCTCTCGTGAAACCATCTTCACCTTCTTTATTATAAATACTATCAAAAATGTGACCTTTTGTAACTTGTTTCCTCCCTAACTCTAGCTTGCTTTTGTTCTCAATGACCACTACAAAACAAAAATAATTTACGCTTACTGAGCAAATAATTTGTGCCAGTTGGTACTTAATCTTCTTTACCGAATGTTACCTCGTTCAAGACCCAGACTAACTGACTGAGGTAATATCTATTGCCATCTTCATTTTACAAATGGAAACAGAGACTCCGAAATGCCAAGTCCACAATTAGCTCCAAAACACCTTGAGCAAAGTAGCTTCAAGAAGAGTTGATATTAGATTCTATCTAGGATACTGCATCAGTTCTTCGGTTACAACATGTTGATTAGATGAGTAACTGAATAATTCTGTGATTTTGTTTTTAGCCTCAGCTCCTGATTTCTCCAAAAATCCCCTTAAAAAATATTCAGTTGTTCAAGTTGGTGGGGATATTGTGATCGAATGCAAACCAAATGCTTTCCCCAGGGCCACTATTTCCTGGAAAAGAGGAATAGAGAGCCTGAGACAAAGCAAAAGGTAAAAAAATCTCTTTTGTTTTAATATTCTAAATATTTTATAATATAATATCTTCCAGATTTTAGAGTTTACTAGGTTTTCTAAAATTCTCTCTCTTACAGTAAGCTTGCAACTGTGTATCTGTAGATCTGAACATTTTCACATGATGGTATAAACAAAAGGAATTTACAAGGCTATGAACTGTTTGTATAATTTCACTGCAATATTTTCAGTGCATGTGCTTGTAATAGATATATTTTAAGAAATCCTTTAAGACCTTTTTCTGTATTCAGTTTGAAGCCTTTTTCCTGACCCAGCCTGCTGAGAAATGAGTGAGAAGAGCATTACACAAAGGAGAGAGACATTCATACTCACACACCTGGTGTTGTGGTTTTTAAATAGTCACACAGGTGTTCACTCCATGACAAAATGAATTCACCACATGAAAAAAAATGTAGAAAGGTTCCCGTACAGAAAGAAGAGAGGTTTCCTCCTATTATGGATGTGATTGAGAAATCCCAGATCAGCACTGGCAAGTTCTCTGGGAGAGTTTTGACAGCACAAAACAGGTGTTTTTCTTTACATATAACAGATTTCATTCCATTGTGCTGTAGAACCTTGTATATTCAGAGTTGATTTGACTAAAGTTCCAACTCTAAAGTAAGGACCCAGGTGTGTTTCTATGTGGTCAGATACACAATAGGGTGCTACTATGAAATAGCCACATGCTGATGGTATGAAAATGGTTTCATGGGAACTTCTTCAGCATCATATGTGCCACAAACTCATACACATACCGGGCAGGTAATAAATAACAAGATACGCCAGGTAAAAGAAAAGACAGCTCAACTGTCATGACAAAACACGGGAATCTGTCAATTTCAAAAGCCTGTGAAGGAGTGGAGAGTGATTTCTACACCTAAAAGGTATAGTCACAAATCTGAATTCAGTCAAATGTTGTTTTATGGGTAGAACTTTTAACATTTCAGGAAAAGCTAGAAATCTAAATTTTGGCATTGAAACTTCTGGGCCAGAAAAAACATCCATGGGTTGGTTAAAGGGACACCGTTTTGTCATTTCTGATCTCAGACTGCATTTGTGGTCAGGAGGAGAGAAAAGTAGGTTCAGTTCAGTTCAGTCGCTCAGTCGTGTCCGACTCTGCAACCCCATGAATCACAGCACGCCAGGCCTCCCTGTCCATCACCAACTCTCGGAGTCCACCCAAACTCATGTCCATTGAGTCGGTGATACCATCCAGCCATCTCATCCTCTGTTGTCCTCTTCTCCTCCTGCCCCCAATCCCTCCCAACATCAGGGTCTTTTCCAATGAGTTAACTCTTTGCATGAGGTGGCCGAAGTATTGGAGTTTCAGCTTCAGCATCAGTCCTTCCAATGAACACCCAGGACCAATCGCCTTTAGAATGGACTGGTTGGATCTCCTTGCAGTCCAAGGGACTCTCAAGAATCTTCTCTAACACCACAGTTTGAAAGCATCAATTTTTCGGTGCTCAGCTTTCTTTATAGTCCAACTCTCACATCCATACATGACCACTGGAAAAACCATAGCCTTGACTAGATGGACCTTTGTTGGCAAAGTAATGTTTCTGCTTTTAATATGCTGTCTAGGTTGGTCATAACTTTCCTTCCAAGGAGTAAGCGTCTTTTAATTTCATGGCTGCAGTCACCATCTGCAGTGATTTTGGAGCTCCCCAGAATAAAGTCTGACACTGTTTCCACTGTTTCCCCATCTATTTCCCATGAAGTGATGGGACCGGATGCCATGATCTTCGTTTTCTGAATGTTGAGCTTTAAGCCAACTTTTTCACTCTCCTCTTTGTTTAAAACAAGCAAATAAGCAGTGTTGATTGTGTAGAATGCTCTCACTGTTATATCTCTCACTGAGGCCTTGCACACTGTCTCCTGACAAGAAAGAGAAAACTCTTTGGAAGGCACTCTTTCTTTTCCTCTTCTGTCTCCCAGGGACTTTGTAGTCCAGACTGAAGCTTTTCCCAGGATAGGGATCCTGTCAAATTTATTCTTGTATGCCCTGTGCCTTGGCATAGAACCTAAACTCAGTAAATATCTGCAGAATGAATAAATATTTCCAAAAGGATGAATATGTGAGACATTACCAGCTTCAAAGAATGGCTATTCTGGGAAGAAATGCCTCAACACGTAAGAACAGATGCTATGAAAAGAAAGGTTAAAAAGATGAAAGGAAAGCTGGTGCCTGCCCCAGTTGGTCTCCTTCCCTTCTAGAGTACCTGGGAGACTGCTGCAAGCACTCCCAACAAATCTGGATGTACATCCTCTTTAAATGTTTTCTCTTTCACTCCTCAATCCTAATCAAGGTTTAAATGCACTGCTATAGAACAGGAAAACTCAAGAGAATCCCATAGCCACAAACACAGGCTCTGTACTGAGCACTGGGATAAATTGATTAGCTCTGCTTCATTTACTAAAGTGACTGTAAGTTTTCACCTAAAGAGCAAGAATGACTACTGTTTACCCTCCATAACCTTTAAAGATCTGAATGCAAGTAAGGGTGTTGGGAAGCGAGAAAAAAAAAGGGGGGCGGGGAGAAGATTTGGATGAAGGTAAGAAAATGAGAGAGAGAGAAAGCTTTGCAGGGAACAAGGGAAACTGCTTTTTAAAACAGCTCTTCAGATTTATGTTTTATTTGTATAGAGGATGAATTTGGAAGTTTCTGACCCCAGAACAATTACTAAAAGTTAAATCAGATTCATTCTTGTCTCACTGGGATTAAAAGAATGGTCCATGTGATTTTTATGTACATCTTTCATGACTGTATTTACTCGCTGCTTTAGAATTTCATTACATGTTTCAACAAAAGAAAACAAACAAAATTATCCTCTGAATATGCATCCTAAAAACTTGAAAAAAATCAAGCCCCAGTAGAGTACAACAATTACAGATGTGTATCTCTGCCAGGTATAGATGACCTTAAGCAGTATTCTGCAAAGGTCACACACAGCCAGCTCTGTGAGACTTTGTGTCTCTGCAGGTTTCCTATCCTGTCCTTGCTTCTATTGTCTGCTAAGAAGACTGATTTCATTAAGAGCAAGACTTCATATAGCTTATTGAGAAATGCAGCACCTATGCTTCTATTGGTGTTGACTTGATGGCCTTTCTGTAGTCTTATCATGGGAATTTTCAAACAGGTTGCAGGTAAAAATTAGAATGAAGTCACAAAAAGAAAAACGAACATCGTATATTAATGCATACATGCGGAATCTATAAAAAATTGGTACAGATGGTACAGATGAAGCAACTTCCAGGGAAGAAAGGGAGATGCAGACATAGAGAATGGACTGTGGACACTGCAGGGGAAGCAGAGGGGAGATGGATTCAGAGAGGAGCAGTGGCATAGATACGCTACCGTGTGTAAAACAGGCACGCAGTGGAAAGCTGTTGCATAGCACAGGGAGCCTAGTTCAGGTGAAATGTGGGGGTGGGAGGGAGGTCAAGAGGGAGGGGATATATGTTTACTTATGGCTGATTCACATTCATACTGCTGTACAGCAGAAACTAACACAACACAGGAAAGCAATTATATTCCAATAGAAAAATATTTTTAAAAAAAGAAAGAAGGAAGGGAGGAAGGAAAGGAGGAGGAAGGAAAGAAAGGGCATTAACTATTTACTACTGTAGAGGTGGTATGGTACAATGAAGACATAGCTCAGCCTCTATTCAGTCCTAATTGTACCATAATTTGGAGTAAGTCACATGTCCTTGTTAGGCTTCTATATGTAAAATGGATTAGAAGCATCACATCTTCCTAATAGACAACAGAGAGCAAAGTGGTCTCTTCAAGCCCATTCAGGTCTAAGCTCAATTTTTACTTGTGTAGGTTTGATCTGAGCCATTAGAGGGTAGGTGAACCTTTTCCCCATGATCTTTTCTCCTTCTCAAATCAGCGATGCCAGGACAAATCCCAGGTCTTAGCAAAGTAACTGCATTCAGCTTGTAAATAGCTACCACAGTGCAAGAATACTTTGGTGAGGAGAATATTAAAAGAGTATCTAATGCCACACACTATTTCTTATAACATTTGTAATATATGAATAAAAGTTATTTGACTTATAGTCTGTGTATACATTTGAACATTGAGCGTGCTCACACAGTGTATATATATTAATATGTGTGAACCACAGGGTTAGCCATAATTTCCAAACCTAATGAAATTAATTACTCTAGGAGATAGAGACCTAGTCCATTTTCCAAATTTTATAGGACCAGATCACAAACTCAAACACAGAATAATGAATCTTAGTATACACTTTTTTAATGCCACATCAGCTTGAATATTATATCTAAATAATATATATAATTCCTATCCTTTCATACTTCTGTTAAAGCATGATATAACTGTATACACAGGAAGATTAAAAGAGTCAGATATAGAAAACAGTTTAAATGACTTCAAGTAGGAACAGTTTTTAGTTCCTGACCTTGGAAATACCTATATGGGGAAATGCATGTTTTTAGTTTCTGTTTTAAAACTTCTATACCATCCTGTCTACTTTGAAATTTCATTGTCGCTACACTTGCTTCCAATAAAGTGTAGCTATCTATCTAGAGATGATTGAAAAGATTCTAAAGAAATCTATCCAAAGTAACTGTACTCTGTGGCTTACCTTTTAAGAAAATGGTGGCAATATATATTTTTTGAAAATTTCTTCCAGTATTACATGAATCAAAACAGCAAACAGCTTACAGCTAATGTAAAGCTTAGACCTGATGCCCAATGTGCCTCCTCTGTTTCCAGAACTTTTCCTTTCTACAAATAATGGAGGAGAACACACTCAAACTATTTATTTTTTGAAGGCTACTGTCACATGATTTTTATTGAATTTCATGTGTTGATAATTCAGATCAGCAACATTTCTGAATATGGTTTGTATTTCTTATTGGCCTATGTGTCACATTTGAAGTCTTGACTATTTTAAGAATTCCATCTTTAACAGTGTCTCTATTTATGGCTAGCTGTCAGAGAAGAAAAGTTTTCTTCCAACTAAAAATAGGCAGAACCCTAAGGCTGCCTGATTTCCTGCTAGAAATGTATAGTCATACTCTATCTACCTCATTCTTTCTGGAGCTACCAATCATTTAGAAACAGCATTGAAATTGAAGAGAAGCAATGGTATATTCCTCAGCAAGAAACTGGGGTGTATTATTAAGAGCCCCTTGCTGGGAATCAAAAAATAGGGTTCCAGTTCTATCATTGATAAGGGGCCTGACCTTGAGTAAAATCACTAGCTTACTCTTTTTTTTTTAAATTAAAGTCACTGTTCTTGTATTTATTTAAAATGAAATAATTAAAAAAAAAAAAACTAACAGAAATACTTGACATGCCACCCACATAGTGACTGCCAGAATAGAGATTATATTTTAGAAATCAATGCAAAACATTAACCTGGAAGGCTGAAATTGCAGATTCTATCATACTCAAAATTTTGTACATGCTTTCCTAATTTGTTCAGGTGACCAAATGATTGTGCCAAACATGGTGATTGCTGTGAGTTGTCAAATTAGCTAAAGTGACCTGGTTGGATGGATTCAGAGATTATAGAGGTCCCGGGTATCTAGACTTAAGCATCACTGAGTACTAGGCACCATTCATTAACTCATCATGGACCTAGCACCCAGCACAAACCAGGAACACAACAGATGTCCAATGCCTATTTTCTACTTTGCTAAATGAATGAAAGCTAAAATTCACTTTGTTTTGTGTCTACGTGAATTAAGAGATTTTTACAGTTAAACCAAAAGTGTATTTAATAATTAATAGGCCCAAAATGTGTTCATTCATTCATCTTGTAAGTAGTTAATGAGCAACAATTATACCTCACATTCTATGCTAGGTGCTGTGGATAAGTTTTAAGTAGCCGACTACATGATGCATAATATCCCTCCTTAAGAAAGTGTTTTCCTTTTCAATTATTGGGAGTCAGAAGATCTGATTTCTGTTCTGAACTCTACTTCTCACTTAGCTGATAATTCTAGTAAGTCCTTTAATTTAACTTGTCCTCAGTTAATTCATTAAAAAAAAATTGGAGAAAATAATAGTTGTCTCACTCTTGGAGCTGTGTGACTCAAATGACACAGAATGAGTGAAAAGGATGGATGATCTGTCTATACTCTGTTACCATTGGCTGCATGTATTGCTGTTATTCCAACCTTTATGCAAATCCAAGTTACACATTCTTACCTCCGCCAGCCAAGGGAAAAACCAGAGACTTCACCACAGGAAGTCAAGATGAATACAGATGAAGCTTATCTCTGCAAGGCATTCTGAGGCAACTGAGGGAATCAATTCCACATCTGCTAAGTTTGATTAATCACTTCTTTTTTGCCTTGTGGATCCACTTAGCAAGTGAACTGACAGAAATCAAGGGCCTAGATTTATCTCCTTATCCCCAGTGACTGCTGGCTACCTGTGCAGGGATCACCTCTTGAATTTAATACAAGACGTAGGAAATGTGAACTTTCTGGACCAACAGCTCAAAGTTGTCCTCTGACAGGCAGCATACGAAAAGATGCCTAAATCACCTGAGATTTTGTCAGAGTGGATATACACTTTCTGAGCAACAAAAACAAAGAGATGGACCGATTTTTTTCCAGAATAATAATAATAATTGAATTAATAATAACACACCATCCTGTTTCTTCATTTTCCTAAAAACATCTACCATATTTCACTCTCATTTCATAAGATGAAGTTAAGTAAAATCCAGCTATATGTTAAATTGCCATTATAATGAAAATAACTATTTTAAGCATGTTCATAAGCCAGTCAGTATACATGCTTTTCATATTTTTCAAAAAAACAAAGCACAGTTTTTTTTTTCATATTCAGATACATTTCTAAGGTGTATCTGAATATACCTTCAGCCACAGAGTATACAGTTACGTTTGTACTAGTTTTACCCTGGTAATCTCAAAAAGCTGAATACAAAGGGCACTGTGAAATTCACAGGGAATCAAACTCATTCAGACTTAGAGATTCTGCCCCTACCCCCAAACAACTGGCTTCAGGATGTGGTCACAGTTCATAGACTTAAAACAAGAGGACCATTGGACCTTTTGGAACTAATTTCATGACCTCTTTCCACTCAGATACATATGTGTGTGTGTGCATATATGTATATGTGTATACACACACACACACACACACATACTTCAAAAAGATCTTATGAGATCATGGATTTTGTGATTTCTCCTACAGTAATGACATCATTAAAACCTTCATGGCTCTGAGCATTTCACAAAATGCCTGCATCCCGTGACAAGGTATGAACCCATAAGTTGGTATGGAATCTAGTAGTGATGCTTATTCAATAGTTTTGCTGCAATCTGGTAGGCCCACTCCATTTTCATCTGCATGACACTTCAACTCCTATGACCTCTTTCCTAGACACAATAGAGGAGAGCTGAAAGAGGTCAAGGAACGAGTGAGAGGGGAAGCAGAAATGAGAGAAAGGAGATGAGGAGGAAGAAGGATGAGATGACATTCTCTATGCCAAGAGAGAATTGATCATTATTGAGCAAGTCACTTGATCTTTCTTCTCTTCATGAATAAAAAGGTGCCCTTGGGAAAACCTATTTGAAAGTCCTTAGCATAGTGACATAGAAAAGGAACAGAATTAAAAGTGAGTCTGTTTTCATTCTTTTTCTTGCTAAGCCACCAGGAAGGACAAAATAGTTCCAGAGTTACAAACAGTGACAGAACCTGTTGCCCAACATTTTGTTATCACTCCACTTTTTCCTTGGAGCCTTGTCACAAACATCTTACCTTGTAAATCAGCCTGTGGGAGTCTGCCTGCCTGATTGTAAGGAAGCCACTTATATGATGCTCCCTCCCTTTTTGATCCTTTTCTATATATCTTCTCCAGTGGCACATTGTTAAAAATTTGTCTGCCCATGCAGGAGATGCAAGAGACATGGGTTTGATCTCTGGGTGAGGAAGATTCCCTGGAAAAAGGAATGGCTACCTACTCCAATATTCATGTCTGGAAAATTCCATGGACAGAGAAGCCTGGCAGGTTACAGTCCATGGGATGGCAAAGAGTTGGAAATGGCTGAGTAACTGAGCACATAGTATACATGTATCTTCCAGTAACTGCTTTCTAAATCACTGTTATTCCTCCTTTCTTTTAAACTTTTATTCCCAATTGTTCGTTCTTAAAATATCCCCTCCATGCACATTTTTAAAAATACAACTTTAGCCAAAATGTAGCAACTGCTAAGTAGGCTTTCCTATCCCTTACTCCTTGCAGAGCTTCCGAATGGAACAAGCAAACAAATCTAATTTTATTTTGTATCATCAACTACTTAATGTAATACTGCTTAGTACATCAGGTAACATGAGTATCAAATAGGCAAATGAACCATATGTTCCCATGTTTAAGGAAGAATGACAGTCTGCATAATGCCAGGCTTATTACAATCTCCCTTCTGTGTGCTTCTTTGTAATAAAATTTTAAACTGTTAATACTCAACTCCTGAGAGCCTTGTTAAGGTGAGCCTTTCCAAGGGAATACATGCTGAAGATGTCAAGAGCCATCTGATACTCTTGCCTATGTCACACAAAGATGTAACAAGCTAAAATCCTATGTGTGCCCACGTCACTCTTGCCCTATTTTTTCCCTCTTGCCATCCAGTCTTCTTTCCTTCATCCCCAGTCGCCTCCACTGGCCTGGAGCACTGCCCCTTTAGCACAATGCTTATAGAACCACCTGCCTGCCGTGGTCTGAAAAAGCTCCAGGTCATTAAAGATGTAAAGCCTGCCTTTAAACCTAACCTGTCCAGCTGGGTATGCACTGTTTTATTTTACACTACTGTCTTGCTTAGACGACCATTGCTTTAGTTCCCTATTTAAAATGTTTTAATGATGGATAATAACATCATGTGGATTTAAGCCAAGAGTAAATATGGCAAAGAAGTTCCAGAAATAAATAGCATCCTATAAATTCTTGTACGAGAAGCTATCACTGAAAATGCATATAAGCTTCATTGTAGAGTTGCTAAGAATTCATAGGCTAGATCAGTAGCTATCACTATCATGCATAAGATTATTGTGCCTAAAATTTCAAGATCATGCATGATTATGCACCTAAGAACGTTGTGGAAAAATGCAGAATCCCAGGGTTGCATTTAAGATTTTGAGTCCATAGGCATGAAGCAGGGTTGAGCAATCTGCATTTCTGCAAATTCACTCTGTTCCCAAGTAAAGCTGAGACTGTTCAATAGCAGCAGAGAAACTCTGCTTTGGAGCAAACAAATCATTTAAAAAATAGAAATTTTGTCTCATTTTCTTTCCTCTAAGAACTCTACTTTCTATACCAACATGCTCAGCTCCTCATCTTATCTCAATGCTCAGCTCAATTAGTTTTGAAAATATGAATACAATTAGCCTTCAAATGGTGTCAACTTACTTGTGTGCTTGCTTCTAATTTCTGAGTGACATTTATATCCTTCAAAGTTTTCATAAATATTCAGCAGCAATAATTTTAAAGACAGAATAGGTCAGTTATTAGCACAATGTATACAAATCACCTTTTGTTCTTGGTTTGACTTTGGAAGAAAGAAGTGCTGACTTGATAGGCTTAAAGTATAATGCTCCTTAAGTAAAGAAAATGGTTGCTTGACTGGTTTGTTAAGCTGTTTGTTACAGCTACACCTTCTTAGAGATACCAGTGGGCACAAAGAAAGTACACAGAAATAGAAACAGAATTTTCGTCTTGGTAGAACTTATGATCCAGCTGAAGAAAGAAAAAACAAACTAATCAAATGGCAGTTAGTCTCATTAAAATTTTCAAAACGAACAGTGAGGCTGTCAGAGCATTTTTTAAAATCACTATTTCCCTATTCCCTTTATTTTTAAAAAAATTTCCACTATAGAATTTAAAAAATTTTCCAAGTGAAATTTACACACAAGCTGATTTAATAAAACAGGTAAAACTGAACAAATCCGGATAATGTCCTGGAGAGAGAATCAGAGCCCCCCTCAACACCCTCCCCACTTTCCAGCCACAAGCAACCCAAGGAGTGCCCTAAAAATCTCCTGGATCTCTTGAGAGCAGAGTTGGAGAATTCCTGATTTAGACTGACAAATCTGATTCTCAAGTGTGACTTGTCAAGCTACTCATTTATTTATAAGCACAGTTGCAAACCAATTTGACAGGCCATGTGAAAATTTCTAGGTTTATAAATCTGAATGAGTTCAGAGTCTCATGAGGGAAGCAGGCAGGTCAACAGCTCAGGTGCAGTGGGGCGTGTGTCACCACAGACAGGATGGGGTGGAGACACAAATGCAGCTCACAGGAGTAAAGAAAGGCCTCAGCAGGTTGGAGGTAACTGACCTGGCACTTGAAGGGTAGATGGAAAATTTCCTAGATGAGGAATGTGGGAGGAGCAGCTTTTCTGTGTGGCTATCATAACCCATAGTTAGCTTCGTACTTGATGCCATTTTGAAGATATGGATATAGACTTTCCTTCCTCAATACAGGGTGTATTTCATCCATGATTTTTCTAAGTAGAGAATCAAATTATTTTATGAGTCATCCAACAGTTGGTTCTTTGAGTATTCAAGGGATTCTTCAGTATACTTAATAACATACAGTTTCATTCCTTCTCAGATTAAATTAACCAATTCAGTCAGCAATATACCCTTGCCATAGTTGAACCTGAGCCTTATCATACCTAATTATAATAATATCCAGTAATATCCTACCTACAATTGACAGACCATGTGTTGAGATGTTAGATACAATACCACTTTTTTCACATGATGCCTATGGGGGGTATCATTTATTCATATTTTTTAGATGGCTAAAGCTAAGGTTTAGAGAAGTTAGGCATCACGTCCACAGTCACAGAGACAGTAAATGATAGAAATGTATTCCAGGAAGCTCTGATTGCAAAGCCATGTGTAATCTTAAACACCACTCTGTAGGTTTTTAATTAGCTTTCTGATGTAATATAGTGTCCATCTGTGGCTCTAAAGGCAGACTGTCATACTGTACATGTTATTTGTTCCTCTTTTTTTTTCCAGTTAGACAAAAGCTCTTCTGAAAACAGTGACATGTACAAATTCCATCTTTTTATCTATAAAAGGTATTAGAATAAATCCATTTGTTGTCAACATACTGAGAGATGAAGTCTTAATTCACATCAATATAATAAAATAAATCAGTTCACTTAATGGCTTAGCATCCTGCACCCACAATGTTCAAATGGCTGACTATTTTCTTTTCTTTCTGAAAAAATTATTAATTTATTTATTTAGGGCTGAGCTAGGTCTTCATTGCTGTGCGTGGGTTTTCTCTAGTTGCAGCAAGCAGGAGCTACTCTCTAGTCATGGTGCACGGGCTTCTCATTTCAATAGCTTCTCCTGTTGCAGAACATGGGTACTAGGGAACACAGGCTTCAGTAGTTACGGTGTGCAGGCTTTAGGACGTAGGCTCACTAGCTGTGACGTGTGGGCTTAGTTATCCCATGAACTGTGGGATCTTCCCAGTCCAGGGATCAAACCCATGGTCCCTGCATTGGCAGGCGGATTCTTAACCACTGAACCACCAGGAAGCCCTCGGATTTTCAATGTAACATGAACTATAATTTTTGTTGACATATAGTCAGGGGTATGAACATTCAACACACAAGGATAAACTTCCTAAGCTCCATAAAGGACTTGATCTAGGCATGAAATTATGTTACAATTAAGAAGGAATTAGAGTCAGCAGACAATGAGGCACGTCCAGTTGACCCTCCCCTGCTCAGTCAGTTTGTAAACTTAGTTTTGTAACGTTTCTGAGGAATACAATAATTCAGTAGCCAAAGGGAATATAAAACTGGAAATCCCACTAGCATCCACCACTTTCAAAACTACCCATGTTTAAGATAGAGAGGGGAAGACTTTCCCAGATACGCATATTCTGTAATCCCTGAATTATAAAGCTGGAGTGAAAAAGGTAATAATCATGAATGCTTCAGCCCAATTCTCTTACCTTTTATATCTGAGGGAAACCAAGGACCTCAGGAATAAACTTACTAGTTTAAGTTCATCTGGCTGTGTTTGAATCTCATCTATCTATCTCAAAGTAGGCTGCAGATATAACTTTACATTTGCAAAATTTTAAAGCCCGAGGAAAATCACACAATAGGCTCATCATCATAAATGTAATGAAAGTGTAGCCAAAATGTCCTCACAATGTTCAAACTTCTCCATTCTGTTCTGCACAGCTCTTTCTCCCATTGTCCTTTCAATCCGTTCTCCTCTAGTTATTTGGGGAGCATCCTTTTTAAAACATTTCTTTTAAGTCCTATTTTCACAACTTTTTTGTCCTTTGCCAACTTTATAATTTCCTGTCTTTTCTTTTGATTTGCTTGGGCTGTAAGGCATGTTAGCATATGAATCTGTATTAATTCCCTTCTGTGTCTCAGGCATCCTAAAATACTGCAGCAAATGGAGACACTTTTCTTTATCTTTCCCTCCTTCTACTGAACAGCTAAATATTCCTCTTAGGCCTCTTTCATTGGATTAATTTAGCTAAGCTTTCCATCTGATGCTATTTTGCTAATTTTAAATCACATTTCCTTCACATTTTATGAGAATCAGCCTAGCAGCACATTCTTTGGCATGCCATCGAAATAAAGACACATCATGACTCCAAATAATTACATTATTTAGCAAAGACTATCTGCCATCTCCTAATTTATATCACAATTCAGTCACCCTAAATCTGTATTTGTGTTGTCTGTGAGCCACTGCAAAGTTGTTGCTTACATTATTTCTATATATTAAACACGGAGTCACATTTTGTTGAATTCTAAGGTCTGAATACATGATGCCTGATTCCTGCTTTGGAGTTTAGAACAATTGAATGAAACATTTAACTTTCAAACATTTGGCTCTTCACACCAGTAATTATGCATTAGGCATGAAATGCAACTACAGAAATCAGGAATTTAAAAAAAAAAAACTTAGACACTGGTGGCAGTGATGTTTTTAT
Organism: Cephalophus harveyi; assembly: GCA_006410635.1. Classification (NCBI taxonomy): domain Eukaryota; kingdom Metazoa; phylum Chordata; class Mammalia; order Artiodactyla; family Bovidae; genus Cephalophus; species Cephalophus harveyi. The sequence goes on from SJYT01049663.1 coordinate 195,040, forward strand.
TTCTATGCAAATTAAAATGTGTTTGATTTCATTTTTAATCTCCCTAGGTAACACCTCTAAACAATCTTTTGGCTAGTTAAATGCTTTCAGTTAGCTCTATAATGACACTTCAATCATCTTTGATTAATCAGTTCATGAGAAACATCTTTAGCTATTTAATCTGTTTAAAATATATAGTCCTCTTGTCCATTAAGAGTGGTTAAAAAATTAAATGGCGTGCATGACCTGTTTTTCCTCTAGTCACCTGAGAAAAATGTATTTTCTGAAAAAAATATATTTAATTTATTTATGCTACCAATTCTGATGCTATGCCATGTAGGCTTTTATTTTTGTTTACTTGTCCTTCTCCACTCACATTCCATTACATATAAATTTAAACACACTGTGTATGATGTTAATCAATACAAGAGATCAAAGAAATACTAATACTTGTCTGGAGATAGGAAAGAGAATAATAAAATGCAAAGAATATTATCACAGTATTTTCTGTAAATAAACTAAAGAATTAGATACCCTTCAATAAGGTCTATATTAACATAATAATTAATTTTTCTATGAAATATTTTATTAAAACTTCAGTTTCATGATTGGAACTGTATTAAATAATGATTAAAATTTGCTCTCTCTATATATATGCATCCCTGGTGGCTCAGAGGGTAAAGTGTCTGCCTGCAATGCGAGAGACTTGGGTTCGATCCCTTGGTTGGGAAGATCCCCTGGAGAAGGAAATGGCAACCCACTCCAGTACTCTTGCCTGGAAAATCCCATGGATGGAGGAGCCTGGTAGGCTAGAGTCCATAGGGTCACAAAGAGTCATACATATATATTTGGTAAGACTGATTTGAATGTATTTCTTTACCTTAAGTTTTGTCCTAGTTTATATGGTATCAACAAACTAACTTGAAAGTCATTTAGCTAAATAAGCCCTATGTTTATACCTATACTAGCTTTTATTTTAAATTAAGAAATTATTTGCCTAAGTGACTTTTATTGGAAATGATAATAAATACACATCTGCTCCTAGAAAGAGACTAAAGGTTCTGGGGTATACACAATCAGAAAATGCATATTTATGTAATATCTATGGACTTTCCTGGTGGCTCAGATGGTAAAGTGTCTGCCTACAATGCGGGAGACCTGGGTTCAATCCCTGGGTGGGGAAAATTCCCTGGAGAAGGAAATGGCAACCCACTTCAGTACTCTTGCCTGGAAAATTCCTTGAACTGAGGAGCCTGGTAGGCTCCTCCTGATAGTCCATGGAGAAGTAAAGAGTAGGACATGACTGAGCGACTTCACTTTCACTTTTCTTTCTATGAATTATAAGACTTCTTGAAAAATACAAAAAAAAAAAAAAAAAAGAATAACAGCTACCATTTGGTGGTAGTCATTATCTTCTAAGATAATTCAGCACTTTAAAAAATGCACTTAAAAATTTTAATTCACAAAACAAACTGATGTTGTAACTACTGTTATTCCCATTTACATATAAATTTTCATAGAAAACAAGTGCTTCCAAAGTAACAAAGCCAACAGGAGAGAGTCAGAACAGAAAGGAAAACCAAGCTGATTTTAGACGTCATGGTCTTAAAACCTCTGTGTCACTTGAAGCAAAAACTTAGCTTTAACTAACACAACACTATAAAGCAATTATATTTCAATTAAAAAAAAAGCTTACTTTTACAATCTATTTAGAGAGTGAAAGCTTGTCTAGAAAGAAAATTATGAGAAAGGAGCAGAAGCAGTAAAATAAAGTAAAGATATTATTTTCAACCAATGGTGCTAAAGCAATTGGACAACCACATGCAAAAAAATTTAGACACAGACCTTATACCCTTCATAAAGGAAAAAAAAAAAACTCAGAATAAATCACAGACTTAAATGTAGAAAACAAAACTGTAAAATTCTTAGAAGATATCATAGGGGAAAATCTAGATGACTTTGGGAAAGGGCAGATCCATGAAGGAAAGACATAGTAATTTGGACTTCATTAAAATAAAAAAAGGAAAAAAGCTTCTGTTCTGTGAAAGACAATGCCAACATAATGAGAAGTCCAGCCACAGTCTCAGTTCAGTTCAGTTCAGTCGCTCAGTCGTGTCCGACTCTTTGCGACCCCATGAATCGCAGCACGCCAGGCCTCCCTGTTCATCACCATCTCTCGGAGTTCACTCAGACTCACATCCATCGAGTCAGTGATGCCATCCAGCCATCTCATCCTCGGTCGTCCCCTTCTCCTCCTGCCCCCAATCCCTCCCAGCATCAGAGTCTTTTCCAATGAGTCAACTCTTCGCATGAGGTGGCCAAAGTACTGGAGTTT
>SJYT01049663.1:198678-223694 GCA_006410635.1 Cephalophus harveyi
CCTTAAATCTATTCCTCACTTCCACTGTATAATCATAAGGGATTTGATTTAGGTCATACCTGAATGGTCTAGTGGTTTTCCCTACTTTCTTCAATTTGAGTCTGAATTTGGCAATAAGGAGTTCATGATCTGAGCCACAGTCAGCTCCCGGCCTTGTTTTTGTTGACTGTATAGAGCTTCTCCATCTTTGGCTGCATAGAATATAATCAATCTGATTTCGGTGTTGACCATCTGGTGATGTCCACGTGTAGAGTCTTCTCTTGTGTTGTTGGAAGAGGGTGTTTGCTTTTCAGAATATACCTCTAATAAAGTTTTTATCTAAAATTTGCAAAGAACTCTTTAAACTTAAGGATAGGAAAGTAACTCTATTATAAAATGGGCAAAAGACCTTAACATACTCCTCAGCATACAAGATACACAGATGGTAGATACACATCTGAAAAGATGTTCCATAGCATATGTCATCAGGAAAATGTAAATTAAAACAAGATACCACTACACACCTATTAGAATGACCAAAATTTGGAACACTAACACCAAATGCTGGCAAGGATATGGAGGAATGGGAACTGTCATTCACTGTTGATGGGATATGCAACATAGTACAGCCACTTTGAAAGACAGTTTGGCAGTTTCTTACAAAATTAAAATTACTCTTATTATACAACTCAGATATTGTACTCCTTAATGTTTACTCAAAGGATGTGAAAATATGTCCACAGAAAATCCTGCACACTATATAATTTATAGCATCTTTATTCATAATTGCCCAAATTGGAAGCAACCAAGATATTCTTAAGTAAGCAAATGGCTAATAAACTGTGGTATATCCAGGCAATGGAATATTATTCAGTGTTAAAAAGAAACGAGCTAAAAAGTCATGGAAATACATGGAAGGATCTTAAATACATATTATCTAGGGAGAAAGCCAATCTGAAAATTTATATACTGTGTGATAATAACTATTTGACATTCTGGAAAAGGCAAAACTTTGGAGGCAGTACAAAAATCCGTGGTTGCCAAGGAGGGATGAACAAATAGGTGGAAGGAAAACAAATAGGTAGAATACAAAGAATTTTTAGCTCAGTGGAAATATTCTGTATGATATTATAATAATGTGTGTGTGGGGGTGCTCAGTCATGTCCAATTCTTCTGCGACCCCATAGACTGTAGCCCTCTAGGCTCCTCTGTTCATGGAATTATCCTGGCAAGAATACTAGAGTGCATTGCCATTTCCTTCTCCGGGGGATCTTCCTGACCTAAGAATTAAACCTGCGTCTACCCATATCTCCTACATTTCAGACAGATTCTTTAATTCTGAGTGATCAGGAAAGCTCATTATAATAATGGATACATGTTATTATATATGCTTCTAAACAAACAGAATGTACAACACCAAGGGTGAACTCTAAGGTAAACTATGGTCTTTGGGTGACTATATCAGTTGTAACAAATGTACCCCTCAGGTGGAGAATGTTGATAATGAGGGAGACTAGGCATTTGTTGGTAGGATGAAGGATATAGATCCCTATGTAGGAAGTCTACCTTTCTCTCAATTTTAAATAAAGGAAAATTCAAAATACAAGGTAATATAATGATTCAGATAATGATTCAGTAGAAATCAGGATGCAAAGACCTGCATCCTGACAATGGCTAAGTAAGTTATTTATTTTTTAGTTTTTAAATAAGATATCTTAGCTTCTGTCTGACCAAAGACCAAACTGAGCCAGTGTCCCTTAAGTGGAAGTGCGGAATCCTAACCACTGGACTACCATGGAATTCCCCATATCATTTTATTTATTTGGGACAAAATTGCTAATCTTTAATATTTGGCAAGGCAGAGTACTGTGAAATGTAGTGAATAAGAGGAGGGGTATGATGGAGAAAGTTACATATTTTACTTCAGATTCCCTAGGATACAAAAGCAAGAGTGAAGCAAGTAAATATATGCAGCAATGCAGGCCCATGGCTCACTTTAACCCACATAAATACACAACAGGCAGGCTGGCATCAGCTGGCTTACATAGACTGTCTCTATACAGAAATTACTTGGGGATAAAAAGTTTTTGCAAGGAAAGAAAATGGGATTTATGTGCTGGCTGCCCCTCTGCCAGTGGGGTTGCATTATCTGGACTTTTGGCAGCCAATGGCACTAAGAGACCCTGGGGAGATGCATAAGCTGTGTCTGAAACAGAGAAAATCAAAGTAGGCTTGGGAAGATAAATGGGATTCAGACAAGGGGCTGTGGTTGTGGTTCAGGCCCTCAGTCATGTCTGATTCTTTGAGACCCCATGTACTGTAATGTGACAGGTTTCTCTGTCCATGGGATTTTTTCAGGCAAGAATACTAGAGTGGGTTGCCATTTTCTTCTCCAGGGGATCTCCCCAAATCAGGGATTGAATCCATATTTCCTGCATGGCAGGCAGATTCTTTCCACTGAGCCACCAGGAAAGGAAGCAATGGAGTACAAATCTTCTACTAGATTCTTGGGGAAGAGACCTCTAGGCTTTCATCTGGCAAGTCTCTAAAGGATGTACTCTAAGAAAGATTTGTCAGAACTCTGTAATCTCACTGCTGAGGGCACAGATTCAGTCTCTGGTTGGGTAATTAAGATCCCACAAGCCATGTGGGGTGACCAAAAATAAGTAAAGCAATTAATTTTTAAAAAACAGAAATATCTGCAAATTGAGAACATTTGTTTTCTCTTTTGAACTTAACTCTTTACTGAAAAGAATATTTGTGCTCTTACTTAAAAGGCAGAAAAAATAAAAGATATGATAACATATTTAAGAATTCCTTCCACAAATTTTGCTGAATTTTCTGGTATGTATTTTCCCTTGTTTAGTATTAATTAATGATAATAAGTGTGTTGTGCTTCACAGATTATGATCTATGCCATTTAGTAGAGAGACTAGATTATATTTTCTGTGCCTATTAGATCATCTCTGTTTGCACATAGCACTGCATTTTTACTCTGCCTCTATCCTTTTATCTCTTTTATCAGGTTACCTGTTGGGTTTTTTACTACTCTGATGCTTTTATAAGAATCATAAAATACATTTTAATAATCCATTGATTAAACCATTAAATTTATCCTGGACAGAGATGTGAGATATTTTCTGTGCGTAAATACCATGAGAGATGTTCAAAGTTACTGACATAAAAAAGATGAAAAAGAAAACCTTTATTTTGATTTAAATGAGGAAGCATTGGTATTTACTTGTTTGTATATTACTTTTTGTAGCTTGTTAAGATAAGTAATTTTTAAAAGATAATTTATTAAATGACAGTAAGATTAGCATAGATATTGCACCTTAACTATGCTAATCAGGTGCTAAAATTATTAAAACTAATATCAGTATTTGATCTGAAATGGATTCCAGTGGGACATTTTACTTAAAACCTAAATTGTGCAGAGTCAAAATTTATACATACTTTTCTACTTCTTATCTCATTTTAATCCAATCTATTTTACATTTTCTAGATATCAGTAAAATTAGACAGTCAATTAAAATTTCATGGTCTACAGTATTATCTTTAGACAAAACTGGAAGCAATACTCCAGTTAATAAACTAACTATAAAAATAGCAGCATTGCTCTAGTTTCAGCAATATGAAATTGTAATTGCCCAATGTCCTAATTTCTCTGAGTTTAAGAAATTTAGCTATCACTAGTCTTCTGTGTCCTAAAATTTTCTGATAGGCTATGGTTAATACTAAAAAAAAAGCAGAGACTTCCTCATTTTCTATGCATATGGTGTCTACATAATATAGATCTGTTTTTTTTCTATATGTAGGTAAATCAAAGATTGGGCATGCTTTAGATTCAATGTAGTGATAAACTGGATGTGAATGCTAATATCTATCGTATTTATGAAGTTTATAATGAACAAGCTTTAAACTGTGGTGTTGGAGAAGACTCTTGAGAGTCCCTTGGGCAGCAAGGAGATCCAACCAGTCCATTCTGAAAGAGATCAACCCTGGGATTTCTTTGGAAGGAATGATGCTAAAGCTGAAACTCCAGTACTTTGGCCACCTCATGCGAAGAGTTGACCCACTGGAAAAGACTCTGATGCTGGGAGGGATTGGGGGCAGGAGCAGAAGGGGATGACAGAGGATGAGATGGCTGGATGGCATCACGGACTCGATGGACGTGAGTCTGAGTGAACTCGGGAGTTGGCGATGGACAGGGAGGCCTGGCGTGCTGCGATTCATGGGGTCGCAAAGAGTCAGACACGACTGAGCGAGTGAACTGAACTCATCTCATACAATTTGGGAAAGCAAGAGGAAAAACATTCAATGCTAGTCTTTAGACTAATTTCTTAGAATAACACAACATTTGACACATGTTCCAGGTTAAAGACTCCTACGTGTTCATGTGACATCACAGTCCATGTTCGTGATGTTTTATTCACAATAGCTCAAAAGTAGACAGCAAAGGATATAAAAGCAGAAGGCAACAAGTTAAGGCATCTATTACTTTTGTTTTCCCTTTGTGCTACTAACATCCCATGATGTGGCAAGACTGAAATGCTGGGCGTTCTATCATACTATATAGTCTGCCTTCAATTTATCAGTTAACCTTAAAGTGTTTGCAAATGTTGGTGGCTCAGTTTTTCTACATTTTCTATGGTGGCTCAGAGGTTAAAGCGTCTGCCTCCAATGTGGGAGACCAGCGTTCGATCCCTGGGTCAGGAAGATCCCCTGGAGAAGGAAATGGCAATCCACTCCAGTATTCTTGCCTGGAGAATCCCACGGACGGAGAAGCCTAGTAGGTTACAGTCCACGGGGTCGCAAAGAGTCGGACACGACTGAGCGACTTCACCACCACCATGCCAATATAAAGTCCCCCAATGTCATTTGACTGTCAGATACAGCTTGCAGTTCTGAATTTCCACCTTTTTATTAATGCCCTAATGCAATTAGAAGAATAGTTTGATGTATTACACATTATAACTATTAATTATTCTATTGTTGAATGATCATAATATATAATGTCTTTAAATTCTAATTATTACAGAACATTTTAAATGTAAATGCCTTAATTTGTGATTTACATCTAAATAGACTACTAAGCTTTGGTAATTTGGGGGAAATTTTTCAATTTGATTGCATGAACAGGTGAAATATTCTAATTAAGTGGATATTTGAGAATAGACACTGGAGAGGAACAGTGTTATCACTGAACTGTGAAATGATTACAGAGAAAGAGTTAAGGAGGAAACATACATACACCATCAGTTAAGTATTAGAACTTGGTGATGTCAAAACCAAGATAATCCAAGGACTGATAATTATCTCTTAGTTAAAGTCACAAACCATACCACTGAGTTAGTCAGAGGAAACGTTTTTTTTTTTTTTTTTTAGATGTCAGGCAGGAGTAAGAACCAAAATGAGATTCAAAAACACTGGTCTGAGTCATGCAGGAAAGCAAAGACCAAAACTGGTATCAGTGAAAAATAAGATTGATAGGTAGCACTTAATTAATCCAGTTCTTACAAGAAGTCTATGTCCGTAACCAAAATAAAAACAAGAACACTGCAGATCAGAAAAAAATGATTCCACAAGTACAGACAGGAAGTGGTATGAATTCAGTGTAGAGTCTTAGTCAGTGAAATGCTGGGGACAATCTGTTATTAGGCTTCTTTAAAAAAGTCTATCATATACCTCTCAGGTCTCTTTGTTGAATTGTGACAAAACACTTTGTCCTTTCCCTGCTGTTACTGTTCATGGAATTGCAAAAGTGCTTACATTGTTTAGAAGAATGAAAAATTAGTTCATTATAGACTTGCTGCTGCTGCTAAGTCGCTTCAGTCGTGTCCAACTCTGTGCGACCCCATAGGTGGCAGCCCACCAGGCTCCGCCGTCGCTGGGATTCTCCAGGCAAGAACACTGGAGTGGGCTGCCATTTCCTTCTCCACATTATAGACCTGCTGATGGCTAACTAGGAGCAGGGCATATTGCTAAGCATGCTAAACGCTTTACCTGATTCTCACCTCAAGATTCAGTGACACAGATAATACTAATATTCCCATGTTACAGATGAGAAAGCTGACAACTTGCACAGTTGAATAACTTGGACTCAGTAATACAAATATTAAATATGATTGCTCAGATTCAGTCACTTCCACTGTATAATCATAAGGGATTTGATTTAGGTCATACCTGAATGGTCTAGTGGTTTTCCCTACTTTCTTCAATTTAAGTCTGAATTTGGCAATAAGGAGTTCATGATCTGAGCCACAATCAACCCCTGGTCTTGTTTTTGCTGACTGTATAAAGCTTCTTCATCTTTGGCTGAAAAGAATATAATCAATCTGATTTCGATGTTGACCATCTGGAAGGCCATGTGTAGAGTTTCTCTTCTATTGTTGGAAGAGGGTGTTTGCTATAACCAGTGTGTTCTCTTGGCAAAACTCTATTAGTCTTTGCCCTGCTTCATTCTGTACTCCAAGGCCAAATTTGCCTGTTACTGCAGGTGTTTCTTGACTTCCTACTTTTGCATTCCAGTCCTCTGTAATGAAAAGGACATCTTTTGGGGGTGTTAGTTTTAGAAGATCGTGTAGGTCTTCATAGAACCATTCAAATTCAGCTTCTTCAGCATTACTGGTCGGGGTATAGGTTTGGATTACCGTGATATGAAACTGTTTGTCTTGGAAACAAATAGAGATTGTTCTGTCGTTTTTGAGATTGTATCCAAGTACTGCATTTCAGAGTCTTCATAGCTACTCCATTTAATCTAAGGGATTCTTCCCCACAGTAGTAGATATAACTCATCTGAGTTAAATTTAACTCATCTGAGTTAAATTCAGTGGAAGTGAGAAATAGATTTAAGGGACTAGATCTGATAGACAGAGTGCCTGATGAACAGAGGTTTGTGACATTATACAGGAGACAGTGATCAAGACCATTCCCAAGAAAAAGGAATGCAAAAAATTAAAAAGGCTGTCTGAGGACGCCTTACAAATAACTGAGAAAAGAAGAGAAGTGAAAGCAAAGGAGAAAAGGAAAGATATACTCATTTGAAAGCAGAGTTCCAAAGGATAGCAAGGAGAGATAAGAAAGCCTTCCTCAGTGATCAATGCAAAGAAATAGAGGAAAACAACAGAATGGGAAAGACTAGAGATCTCTTCAAGAAAATTAGAGATATCAAGGGAACATTTCATGCAAAGATGGGCTCAAAAAAGACAGAAATAGTATGGACCTAAGAGAAGCAGAAGATATTAAGAAGAAGTAGCAAGAATACACAGAAGAACTGTACAAAAAAGATCTTCACAACCCAGATAATCACAATGGTGTGATCACTCACCTAGAGCCAGACATCCTGGAATGTGAAGTCAAGTGGGCCTAAGGAAGAATCACTATGAAGGAAGCTAGTGGAGGCAATGGAATTCCAGTTGAGCTATTCCAAATCCTGAAAGATGATGCTGTGAAAGTGCTCCACTCAATGTGCCAGCAAGTTTGAAAAACTCAGCAGTGGCCACAGGACTGGAAAAGGTCAGTTTTCATTCCAGTCCCGAAGAAAGGCAATGCCAAAGAATGCTCCAACCACCACACAATTGCATTCATCTCACATGCTAGTAAAGTTATGCTCAAAATTCTCCAAGCCAGGCTTCAACAGTACATGAATCGTGATCTTCCAGATGTTCAAGTTGGTTTTAGAAAAGGCAGAGGAACCAGAGATCAAATTGCCAACATCTGCTGGATCATCGAAAAAGCAAGAGAGTTTCAGAAAAACATCTATTTCTGTTTTATTGACTATGCTGAAGCCTTTGACTGTGTGGATCACAATAAACTGTGGAAAATTCTTCAAGAGATGGGAATACCACACAACCTGACCTGCCTCCTGAGAAATCTGTATGCAGGTCAAGAAGCAACAGTTAGAAATGAACATGGAACAACAGACTGGTTCCAAATAGGGAAAGCAGTACATCAAGGCTGCAATTGACACCCTGCTTATTTAAATTATATGCACAGTATATCATGAGAAACAGTGGGCTAGATGAAGCACAAGCTGGAATCAAGTTTGCCAGCAGAAATATCAATAACCACAGATATGCAGATGACACCACCCTTATGGCAGAAAGTGAAGAAGAACTAAAGAGCCCCTTGATGAAAGTGAAAGAGGAGAGTGAAAAAGTTGGCTTAAGGCTCAACATTCAGAAAACTAAGATCATGGCACCTGGTCTTATCACTTGGTGACAAATAGATGGGGAAACTGGAAACAGTGACAGATTTTTTGGGGGGCTCCAAAATCACTGCAGATGGTGACTGCAGCCATGAAATTAAAAGACGCTGACACTTTGGAAGAAAAGCTATGACAGCATATTAAAAAGCAGAGACTACTTTGCCAGCAAAGTTTTGTCTAGTCAAAGCTGTGTTTTTTTCAGTAGTCATGTATAGTTGTGAGAGTTGGACTATAAACAAAGCTGAGCGTCAAAGAATCAATCCTTTTGAACTGTGGTGTTGGAGAAGACTCTTGAGGGTTTCTTGAACTGCAAGAAGATCCAGCCAGTCCATCTTAAAGGAAATCAGTCTTCAATATTCATTAGAAGGACTGATGTTGAAGCTGAAACTCCAATACTTTGGCCACCTGATGGGAAGAGCTGACTCATTTGAAAAGACTCTTATGCTGGAACGATTGAAGGCAGGAGAAGAAGGGGAAGACCGAGGATGAGATGGTTGGATGGCATCACCTACTCAAGGACATGAGTTTGGGTAAACTCTGGGAGTTGGTGATGGACAGGGAGGCCTGGCACGCTGCAGTATGGGGTCGCAAAGAGTGGGATATGAGTGAGTGACTGAACTGAACTGAGATTCAGTCATAAGCCTTGACCCCTACTCCACATTTGCTAAATAGTACTACTACTGATAACACCATTATTGCATAGGACAGTGTGAGAGAAGAAAACTAAATATTAGTATTGCCATCATCATTACCTTATGTTTTTGATTAAAACTCTCCCATGGTAAGGGATATCAAACTTGCTTTTACTATTTCAGCAAAGATTAGTGTCCTGAGAAAATGTGCATATATGCACACACACTGAATGCTCCATTACATTTGGGGAGTCAAATGGAAAACCTCCAATATTAAAGAGAATGTTATGCAAATACTATATATATCATCATGGACTGTGGCCCACCAGCCTACTCTCCACTTAGAATTTTCCATACAAGAATACTGGATGGGGTGCCATTTCCGTCTCCTGCGGATCTTTCCAACCCAGACCCAGAGATCAAACCCGCGTTCTTGCATCTCTGGCATTGGCAGGCAGGTTCTTTACCATTAGCACCACCTGGGAAGCCTATGTATATGTACATGTACTTACCTGCTTCACTCTTACTTTTGTTTCCTAGGGAATCTGAAGTAAACTATGTAACTTTCTCTATCCTATCCCTCCTCTTATTCACTACATTTCACAGTATTCTCGCTGTCTCTCCAAATATTAAAGATTATCATATGCCTGTGTGTGTGTGCATGTGTGTGTATCCACTACATTTCACAGTATTCTCGCTGTCTTTCCAAATATTAAAGATTATCATATGTATGTGTGTGTGTGTGTGTGTGTGTATCCACTCAAAATTGTACTCTGAGAAACTATTAGGTTGGTCAGGGTGTATTTGGATTTTCCTTAAGATGTTACAGAAAAACCTAAATAAACATTTGGCTTCATTAGTAACTATACTTTGTAAACTTACAGTGAAAGAGCACTTGCTAAAATAAGTGCTTCCTAGTCTAGAGAGACAGACATGGTTGGAATCTATACTACCTAGCAGGTACATTGATGTACCCCCTTCTTTTCATGCCTCCCTTTCCTGACTTGTAAAATGGGGATGATACGAATAGTGAGCACAGAGGTTTACTTAATGATTCAATAAGCTGACATTTTAGGGCTTCCCAAGTGGCACTAGTGGTTAAAGAATCCGCCTGCAAGTGCAGAAGACTTAAGAGACGTGTCTGATCCTTGGGTAGGGAAGAACCCCTGGAGGAAGAAATGGCAACCTGCTTCAGTATTCTTGCCTGAGAAATCCCACGGACAGAGGAGCCTAGTGGATTACAGTCCATGGAGTCGCAAAGAGTTGGACATGACTGAGCACAGAATGCATACATATGCTTAGTAGACGACTTGTGCAGACACCATGCAATAATAGTTCACAATCTGTTTGTGTTTTGACCAATGAGTTTAGTTCTGCAAAATAATATCCTTGATATTGACATTATCTATTTTTCACATACCTATTATAATATTTAACACAGTACTTGGAACACAATAGATGTTTAATGAATATTTGCTGAATAAATTTACAAGCAAAACAATCTCTATAAATGCTCTATAAATTGCTACTAAAGTTTTAGAAGCCTTACCATATTCCATGGTACTTTGATATTTTCATACATGCTTTTATAATCTATTATCTGTTAGCAATGTAATCTCAGCCTTAAGTTCTAATTTAAATATATATCTATATTATATGTAATCAATCACTTCAATGTCTTTTGCTTTCTTCTCTGTGGCTTATATTCTCTTTGATAATTATTTATGCAAATTTCCATTTTTATCACCAGAATGGTTTCCCAGTTTTTAGATAACCAAGCATATCTACACTCGTAGCTGTGTTTTGTTTTTAAATGCCAGAGAGGCTTATGTAAATAAAGATAGAATACTTTAAATGTACTTTATTAATATGTTCTTTACAACCCTCCAGATAGCATTTTGAAGTATCTTTTAGAAAAATCCCAAAGAAGGATAGAAAGTCAGCCTTTATCTTTATCAATGTTACCAAAACCATCAATTAAAATGTTCCAGTTAATTCTGACATGTGCATCCTTCCTTATCTGATGATGTCAATTGTTCAGTTTGCTTAATACAGTTTGACGTCAGCTGGGTGTTCTTTCTTTTTTTTAATCATTTATACTAAGCCATGTTTTGATATGTGACAGATTGGAAATTCTCACTTTACTTTAATAGTTTTTTTTTTTAATTATTCTGCATAAATTTAGGGCTATGATTAGGTAGTTTGAGTCTATCTACATTATTAAAAATTGAATTTTCTTACTGTATTTTATATCTCTTATTAATGAAAAATAATCTGAAATATTCATACTACTTACTTATCACATTAAAATCTCAAATTATGGTAAATGTCTGGCTTTCTATATCCTAATTAGGGAGAATTACACTCTTAATTATATATTTTTTATAAATGAAAAATTGGTTTGTTTACTAGTTTGGTTTCATAAAACTAGTGTGGTTTCATAAAAACTAGTTTGGTTTCATAAAACTAGTGTGGTTTCATAAAAACTAGTTTGGTTTCATAAAATGTTTTTATAAAACATTTAAATCTAAGATTTTTTATTCTTTTGTGCATTTTTGCATATTGTGTGTGCATGTGTTAGTCCCTCAGTCGTGTCCGACTCATTGTGATTCCATGAACTATAGCCTGCAAGGCTCTTCTGTCCATGGAATTCTTCAGGCAAGAATACCGGAGTGGGTAGCCATTCTCTTCTCCAGGGGATCTTCCCTACCCGGGGATTGAACCCATGTCTCCTGTATTGCAGACAGATTCTTTAAGATTTCAGCCACCAGGGAAGTCCTTTCTTGCATTACTGACCTTATGAAAACAAAATGGATTCTTCAGTTCAGCTTTGCCTCTTGGTCGTGTCCGACTCTTTGCAACCCCATGAACCGGAGCATGCCAGGCCTCCCTGTCCATCACCAACTCTCGGAGTTTACCCAAACTCATGACCATTGAGTCAGTGATGCCATCTCACCATCTCATCCTCTGTTGTCTCCTTCTTTTCCTGCCTTCAATCCTTCCAAAAATCAGGGTCTTTTCAAAAGAGTAAACTCTTCGCATCAGGTGGCCAAAGTATTGGAGTTTCAGCTTCAACATCAGTCCTTCCAATGAACACCCAGGACTGATCTTCTTTAGGATGGACTGGTTGGATCTCCTTGCAGTCCAGGGGACTCTCAAGAGTCTTCTCCAACACCACAGTTCATAAGCATCAATTCTTCGGCGTTCTTTATAGTCCAACTCTCACATCCATACATGACCATTGGAAAAACCATAGCCTTGACTAGACGGACCTTTGTTGGCAAAGTAATGTCTCTGCTTTTTAATATGCTGTCTAGTTTGGTCATAACTTTCCTTCCAAGGAGTAAGTGTCTTTTAATTTCATCGCTGCAATCACCATCTGCAGTGATTTTGGAGCCGAAAAAAATAAGTCTAACACTGTTTCCATAGTTTCCCCACCTATCTGCCATGAAGTGATTGGACCGGATGCCATGATCTTCATTTTCTGAATATTGAGCTTTAGGCCAACTTTTTCACTCTCCTCTTTCACTTTCATCAACAGGCTGTTTAGTTCTTCTTCACTTTCTGCCATAAAGGTGGTATCATCTGCATATCTGAGGTTATTGATTATTTCTCCCGGCAATCTTGATTCCAGCTTGGGCTTCTTCCAGTCCAGCGTTTCTCATGATGTAGTCTGCATATAAGTTAAATAAGCAGGGTGCCAATATCCAGCCTTGACGTATTCCTTTTCCTATTCGGAACCAGTCTGTTGTTCCATGTCCAGTACTAACTGTTGCTTCCTGACCTGCATACAAGTTTCTCAAGAGGCAGGCCAGGTCTGGTATTCCCATCTCTTTCAGAATTCTCCACTGTTTATTGTGATCTACACAGTCAAAGGCTTTGGCATAGTCAATAATACAGACTGAAGTCTTACTTATAATGACTTGAACAATGTTCTCAAATGGTATTGTGCATAAAAATAACTGAAAATCATGTTAATATGCAAAGTTTGATTCAATAGGTCTAGGATGAGACCGCATTTTGAGGCATAAACACCTAAGATTATCTTAAAGGCATCTAATGATGACTCAACAGATATTTCTTGAATATCATAGTTAACATGCACAATTATTTACTGCAAGTTAGGCAAAGAAACGATTTTTGAAAGAGCATGAGCACTCAGTTGCTACATTCAATTCACTCTATGACGCTTATTAGTTGCTTAGATTTGGACAGATTTTAACTTTTCTGAGTCTTAGTATGCCTTCTTATTATCCCAAGCTTGAGAAATGTCTATTGATTGACTAAGATTTCCAAAGAAATAATCTGTTTCAGTGATGACAATTTCAGTTCAATTTAACAAACTACTGAACATACACAATGAATTAAAAGAATGGTATACTCAGGTAATAATAAACCACAGTTTATATGAATTTTCCTTTTCTGCAAGTTAAGTGAAACATTATATGACATACAAGCATTGACATTACTAGTTGGGAAGTTTGATGGCCTTTAGCTATCAGCAGGTATATATTTTTAACATTTAAAATTATTTTGGCAAAAATTTAATGTTTCTATGTTGTTTAACGGGGAAGGCAATGGCACCCCACCCCAGTACTCTTGCCTGGAAAATCCCATGGACAGAGGAGCCTGGTAAACTGCAGTCCATGGGGTCGCTGGGAGTCGGACATGACTGAGCGATTTCACTTTCACTTTTCGCTTTCATGCATTGGAGAAGGAAATGGCAACCCACTCCAGTATTCTTGCCTGGAGAATCCCAGGGATGAGGGAGCCCGGTGGGCTGCCATCTATGGGGTCGCACAGAGTCGGACACGACTGAAGCGACTTAGCAGCAGCAGCAGCATGTTGTTTAAAATTCTTAGTTTTTCCTAAATTCTAGAGGTAAATGATGCACCCATATGTATCTCACATCAATTTCTTCTAATTGAATCAGATAAGAAATTGTTTGGGGCCAGACCCTTGCTACATACTAGAATATTTTTGTTACTGTTCATTAACAGTATGATTCAACTGCTAGCATAAATTGAGATCAAGAAATGTAGACATTTCAGAAATTAAATAAGATGTCAAATGTTTGCTAATGGGGAATACTCCAAGATAATGACTTAAAAACTTCTGATTATGTATCATGGAACATTCTAAACTCAGAAGTGGCTACTTTCATTCACTTGGCAATAGACTATGGGACTCATCACTAATAATAAACCAACATCAGAAGCTGGTTTGGTACAAATTGTCGTTGGCTAATATTCTCTGTGTTTCAAATTGGGTAATTAATTATATTAGCTACATTTCCTGTAATAAACATATTAGAAACACTGGTATGTTTGCAATGAAACAAATATGGTTTTGCTATTTTTAATAGATGTAATATGCATGCCACATTCCTTTCTTTCCTTTAAAACCATTGTCATTACAATGGAATTTTCTCTAATTTTTATGTAATACTGACTGCCTAGCTAGTGCTTTTACAGTTTTGTTTTGTTTTTTACAAATTTTCAACTTTTTATTTTGTATTTGGGCATAGCCAATTAACAATGTTGTGGTAATTTCAGGTGACACAAACTCCCCTCCCATTCAGGCTGGCATATAACAATAGATAGAGCTCCATGTACTATACAATATGTCCTTCCTAGTTGGTTATCATAATATGTCCTTCCTTGTTGATTATCCATTTTGAATATAGCAGTCTGTGTTTTTAAAAGATTATAAATTAAATTTATAAGACAAAATTGGGTACATGTTCTTTTGTTTCATTTGTCTCCTTATTAAAACACTTGATGATGCTTTTGCCAAGAAACCAATCTTAGGGTTTCCCTTGATTACAACAGTGTTCTGATGTTTGCTTTTGACTATTTCTGAGTTTCAGAGAAAATTTCATAGGAACCATTTTATGAAAGCTGAAAGTTCTTAAATAGCTATCCCTCCATTGGGTACTATATGATTACATGTATTTTAGAAATATTTAATTCAGTCTGATTTTTTGAAGTCTTCATTCATTTTACTCCTTTCTCCTTTTTTTTTTTTTTTACTTTATTTTACTCTATATTACCATATTGGTTTTGCCATACATTGACATGAATGCAATAAATGCTGGAGAGGGTGTGGAGAAAAGGGAACCCTCTTACACTGTTGGTGGGAATGCAAACTAGTACAGCCACTATGGAGAACAGTGTGGAGATTCCTTAAAAAACTGCAAATAGAACTGCCTTATGACCCAGCAATCCCACTGCTGGGCATACACACCAAGGAAACCAGAATTGAAAGAGACACATGTACCCCAATGTTCATTGCAGCACTGTTTATAATAGCCAGGACATGGAAACAACCCTTTCTCCTTTTGATGGACTAGTCCACATAACAAGATGGGCCTGAGCCCTTTAGCTATGGCACCATGTGGATAGTTCCTTTAGCTCACCAGCACAGTCAAATATTGTCATGGTTGAGAACCTATTGTTTGGTAGCTGAAAGTTCTAGGTAAAAACTAGTTTATAAAGCCACAGAGTTAACAGTGTGAAAATCAGCTTTCATGTCTCTAAGACCAACTTCAATTTTCAACAGAGAGTTGACTTTTCAAAATGCACAGTGAATAGTTGCATTTGTTTTTAATCAAGCAAATGGGCATTGTAGCATCAAGCACTCACTTGATTTTTAATGTGCATTGGTATCACCGATGATAATTCAAGTGACAGCATAAATAATTGTCAATACTGTGTCAGAATAAAAGCAACTGTCATTTTTTCTACCATGCAGATTCAGAGATTACTCACAATTAAAAGCAGAATAATAGGAAAGGGATATATTCATATTATCAAATATAGCCATGGTTTTAGAAATGCTTTAAAATGAAAGTAAGAGGTTAAAACTTAACATGTTTTACAGAACCTTACTTATTTTAATTATAAATTTTCCTTTTAGAGTGTTTCTCTTGGAGGACGGCAGCCTCAAAATATATAATGTTACCAGGTCGGATGCGGGATTATATACTTGCATAGCTACAAATCAGTTTGGTGTTGCAAAGAACACTGGCAGCCTCATCATAAAAGGTATTTTACTATCTTTGTTTGTGCTTGATAAACACTGGAGATACGTATGCATACCCAACCTCTATCACTGTCAACCCTGCATCATATTGCATATGTGAAATATTTGATTTCACAACTTATTTGAGTAGTGGCCTTATATTTATTAATAGCATGCTCACTTTGCCAGTGGAACAACACTGTAGATGTGAATAGCTTGACAGTTCAAAAGCTGTCCAGTGGGTAATAAGACAAAACTAAAACCTGCACTTAAAATACGTGGATTTCCACAAATGCCTCCATGAGAGGAATTTATGAATACTTTGATGATGTTAGTGAGGTTTCTTTCAGAAACTCTCAATTTGTGTAAAAATTTTACCTGGATGTAAGGCTGGATGTAAGTACATAGTCGATTCATTCGTTTCTATAACTCTGGGTACCTAACTATAACTAACAAAATGCAGACCTTCTTGTGTTCGCCTTAATAAGCAGTTCTTTAAAAAAAGAAAAAAATTAAAATATTGGTGACATGTAAATAATTATTAGATTCCCATCACAGTAAACGGATATGTTCACCCAATTTCAGATGGCAAAAGTACACACTCTATTCTTGAAACTTTTAAACTAGTATCAGTCCAAATGTAACTACATATATTACCAAGGGACATAATTAGTATTAGATACTTCTAGTCTTCATCTCTGCTACTTTATTGAATCTCAGCTCATAAAACTAGTATGTTTAGGGGAAGCCAGGTCACGTTTTCATTTCATTGCCTCCTGGATGATCAAAATGACTGTCTTAATAGAGGAGTCTGAGCAGGTTATTAAGCCCAAATGATTAAATTCAGCAATTGGTGTTTTATCATTATTTCTATTAGAAATAAATAAGTTCAATAAAAAGTAGTTAGCTATTACCCACCAGTTATCCTTTAAAATGTCTAAAGGAAAACAAACACCCACTTTTATCCCTAGAAAATTTCTGCCAACTTTATCTCAAGCCTAATATACTTTGCCAACAATTGTCTGAAACACTCAGGGGAAATGTAAATGATAGAACTTGTGTAAAAATCCAACCAGTGTGGCATATTTTGAAAAATTTCACTTCTTTAATACTGTATTGTCATCAGGTTTTTAAGACCGATATGGACTTAATGTTTCAAGGAATGTGCTATAATTATATTTAATGATAGGGAATTTCCCCATCAGCTTTTTGGTAATACGTACTAAAAAGTGTGAATGCCTTATTTTTGAAGAAATAACATGTCCATCAAGGGAAGAAAAAGAGATTACCTTATTTCCAGTTTAGACGCTATGGGTGGTATTCATTCACTGTATTACAATAGAAGATTAATATATGCTGGAAAGACATGCAGTTAATTTTTCTAGGTATGGAGAAATCCAGTAGGAATTAAAACGTGAAATATTAAAGACAGAACACATCAGTAGTGAAAATGTAGTTTCTCAAAAGTTTTGGTGGACTACCAGTGATGGGTAAGCAGGACCAACGGTTTGCTACTAAAATACAATGACAAGATCCTTTCACCCCAAAGACTAATGAAAAAAAAGTATAAATAGATTAAGCAACACAGGCAGTTTCTCTTCCTCAATATTTTCTCTTGCCTTTGGCATCATAATGATTGTACATTACTAATCAATGGAAGAAAATCAAGTAAGAAAATTCACATAAATATGAGAAACTCAGAAACATCTGCTTAGTTCTAAAGATAGCATGTGGATACTTTAGAAGTGAAACACAGCCATGTAGGCTCCTGATTCTTAGGACAGAAACAAGTTGATAGGTATTTTGGGATTTTCCATAAAACACACCATAATCCCCAGATACTCTAATCTCTGTAAGAAAATAATTAAATAAGATTGCTCAGTTAAAAAGCTGACATAGTTTTATTTACTTCTAATGACCTTTGCTGGAGATACTAAAACAAAGTTATCTCAACCTGCATTCCTGGTCATCTTCATATTTTCCACTTTTCCTTCTTCTGTAGCATATTTCATCTTTCTACAAATGATATGATTCACTTATTCACATGTATTTTCTCTGTATTTTTCCTTTCTTCTAGAAAGAAATGAAAAAGGCAAGGTTATCACAGCCCTGGGAATTGTATGTGTTCACTAAATATTTATTGATTGAGTGAAAGGATCTCACCTTATCCCCCTTGGTTATCAGAGATAATTTCTATCCTGACTTCTCTGTTCTAAAATCTGAAAGTTTTCAATTTTTCAGGATTTATACTTGTTAGACTACTTCATAGTAGAGCACTTCAAAGGCAAATGATAAACTTCTAAATGCTTTCACTTTTCTAATTTTAGTGTTTGTAGTTACATGATTTTAATGCACAGAGAACTCCACACTGTGCAAGGGAGGACAAATAGGAAGGTACATGAAAATCTAAAATATTTCATGGATAGAACTCACTGTTCTTGTATTTTCAGTACAATTCCAGATGATTTACATATGCAAAAGGGCTTATACCAATATGCATGAATATCATTATTTTCAGTCATTTATATCCCATGATGGGAAGGAATGTTTGTTTGTTATTTTTAGCCTTCATGAAATATCCACATCACATTTCAAGGGGATTTGGAGATTTTTTCTTCTTTGCCATTGACAATAGCCATTAACATAATAAAAATAAACACATATACATAATACATTAAAAAAAACTACATAAACACAGAATATAAAAGCATATTTAGAAACTGCTTTATAACTGATCTGTAATGCATACACTGTGGGATTCTTATACAAAATAGTTCAAAGATAAGTCTATCATTGGCGTATCCTCTTAATGAGACTGCTATCTCTAATTCCCTTTCATGTAGGAATGTTGAAGGTATCACTGCCAAAAATTATTATTTTACAACCTATAGAATTGAAGGTGTAATCTGAGAAGTAAACGTAATAGTATGCATTGATTCAGTCATTTTCTTGACTATTAAGAGCAGCCATCTGGCTGTTTGTGATGAAGATTTAATATTTCTCTGTGTGCTTGCATATGTATGTGTGTGTGTGTATGTGTGTGTGTGTGTGTGTATGCCTGTATATGTGTATGTGTTTGTATTTTCCTGTCTATAGTGTTCATTTATTGTCATTACAGCATCAAATATAATTTTGTCTCCCAAATCAAGATCAGCTTACAGTGACCTTTCTGGTAATATGGTGGTAAAGAGCAAATGAGAAATTTCAGTAAAACTGATAAAACAATCATCTTTCTTTGAATTTACTTATCAGCCTCAGTCATGCAAGAAATGTTGTTGCTAGATAACATGTAAAAAGATAATAGTTACAAGAGTAACTATTTTTCAGCTTAGTTTTTAGCTGATATGGCTTATCTGTGTTAAGAGGATTCTGAAGTTATCTGCACTGTATGTTGGAAATTTCTATTTCACTAATGCAGCAGGATAAAGCAATTTGCCTTCAAACATTGGAAGTGCAATTAGCACCAGCCTTGCCAGAGCCTCAGAAAATGCCCAGGGTAAATTGAGGACATGTTCCATGGGCACAAACAGGAAATTGAAAGGAAAGAGAGTTTAAATGTCTTCGTTTGGAGGACTTGTAAAATTACAATGTGTACATACACTAAGAGGTATATGAAAGCCACATAAAAGGGAACATTATTTTATCTGGCATTTGGAAAATTATTAAAAAGCACAGAAACAGCAGGCTCTAGAAATGATCTTGTTTGCAGGCAACATTTGTTTTTGTTTCCCCACTGGAGAAGTTTTGGATGTTCAATTATAGGCCTCATTGCTTCAGCATTATTTTCAACTGAAATGCCGGAACTTGGAAAAGCATATCTAATGTGCAAATTAAGTTTATTGCTGCTCATTTAGTTGTTTATTCTTTGTGATAGAAGTCTTTATTATACCAGCATGGAGAGTGGCCTATCCATTTTCTCCAGCAGAAGAGGGTGTTCACTAATGTGATTTTACATTTACTAAGAGAAATACTAAGATAGGCAGACAATTGGAGCCTTTGCAGCTTTCCATGGCAGTTTAAAGGATTTGAGGTGTTTAACTCAGCTGTTAAATCTAGAAGCCCAGCTTTCCTGAGTAAACCAAAAATACAAATTCACAGAGGTGACAAGACACAGTGGAATATATCCATTATCTTGTAGTGGTTGAAATCTCCAAGTACTGCTAATGTCTTTCCCCAAATGTTTAATTCTACATCTCAATTTTATGCAAAGAATGAATTAAAAGATTTAATATAAAGAAGACTTTGACTTAAAATTTTTTAATGGAAGTATTTTTAAGGTGAAAAAATATATAGTGAATTTTTATACTGTCTAGATATAAAATTTTCATTCCCCCTCCAACACTGAAAATAATGCCGAGTGAGTTCTTGAGACCTTAATTTCTTCAAGAAAAAAGGAGGAAAAAACAAAAAGCATTCATGTAAGGAAGCCCAAAATGTCAATAATATTTCGGCCTTCATAACAATTTAGTTCATAGTCTTTTAAAAATCTAGCACATATCACTCAAATAAAATTTCCAGGTATCTTAAGCAGCTTTTTTTCTTTTAAATATATATTATACATTATAGGATGGACATTGTATATTAATTATAATTAATGAATTATGTTTGCACATTTTTTGATTATTCAAGAAAATTGTCACTAAACCTACTATTCATTAAAATTTTGCATTGTTTTATTTACTCTTATTAAAAATAGGGGATGTATAGCTTGTGGTTTGTGCCAATTAAAGAGGTCAAATAGATGAGCATATGCCACTTGTTAAAGTGGTGAAAAGCAGAGAGTTGGAAATTAGATTTATTAGTTCAATTAAGAACTAGCATGAGATCCTAAAGAGTTTGTTTTTGTTATTATTAATGTTGTATTATTTATTATCATCATTAATATTTTTTATCAAGTACATGCTCTGCTCCAGGCATTGTCACAGGTCCTTTTATGTATGTCATGTCACTGAACCCTCAGAACAACACTTTGAAGCAAGTGATCATTAGAGATTGAGGTATACAGGACTAAATTACTTGACAAGGTCCTTGTGCTATTAAGTGGCAGAACTCTTTTTATCCTTCTTTTTTACATTCCAGTAAAGTTGTGTAATAATTATTACATGAGATAATTTCACATGGCATTGTTTAAAGTTTAGAAAAAGATATAGTAATTTGCAGGTATTAGTACTTCCCTCTAAATACTTCATTTTAATTAACTAAATGTAGTTCCATATTTGATAACTTTACATATGTAAAGAAAGTCTTAAGTGTACATTTGCTGAATTTTGGCAAATACAGACACCCCTGTAACCCTGAAGTCTACCAAAATACATTATCAGCTTGCCTGGTGGCTCAGACAGTAGAGAATCTGCCTGCCAATACTGGAGACCTGGATTCAATCTCTGGGTTGGGAAGATCCCCTGGAGAAAGGAATGGCAACCCACCTCAGTATTTTGCCTGCAGAATTCCACGGACAGAGGAGTCTGGCAGGCTACAGCCCATGGGGTCGCAAAGAGTAGAACACAGCTGAATTACTAACACTTTCACATATTGTTCCCTCATGCCCCTCCCTGACCCCACCCTATTCCTAGAAGCAACAACTGTCATGATTTTTTCCTGCCATATATGTCATACAAATGCAATCATACAGTACGCACTCACTCTCTGGTATCTGACTTCCCTCACTTGACTTAAACCACTCGCCATCAACCTTCACTTTATTAAAAATGAGCAAAACTAAGCAAAACTTTACCAACAGTGGGCTTAGTCTGTGCAGTTAAAAAAAAAAATCTTGAATTTTAAATATCTTTGCCTCCATTTTCCCTCTCAAATTTATTCACACTGTGCCTGAAGTATTTGGTTAACAATTGGAAGTTCAGTCTTTTTTTTTCAATGATTCCATTCTGAGGTTAAAGTAGTGAATAAACTTCTCTGTTGCTTGGATATTCTATTTCTAAACTAGTACAGTGGTCACTCAAGCTCTAGTGCCTTTTTTTTTTTTTTTAAGGAAAAATGTATGGCACTACAACATTAAAAAAAAAAAAAAAAAAAAACCCAGATGCAAGCTTTTCAGTCTATGTATCCTGACTACTCAAAGAAAGAGTTATTAGCAAATTCATTCAAGTCAAGAAAAGGAATA
Source organism: Cephalophus harveyi (assembly GCA_006410635.1). NCBI lineage: Eukaryota > Metazoa > Chordata > Mammalia > Artiodactyla > Bovidae > Cephalophus > Cephalophus harveyi. Next base: position 220,643 of record SJYT01049663.1, read on the forward strand.
GGGTAGGAAAGAGGGTAGCGGAATGGAGAGGGGAAAAATAATCAATGGCATCAATTGACTCTAATTTTCCTCTTCTGGATTTTATTTTACTTCATCTTCCCTAAATCTAACATAGGGCTTCCCAGGTGGCACTAGTGGTAAAGAACCTACCTGCCAGTATAAGAGACAGAGATTCAATCCCTGGGTGGAGAAGATGCCCTGAAGGAGGGCATGGCAAGCCCGTCCAGTATTCTTGCCTGGAGAATCCCATGAACAGAGGAGCCTGGTGGGCTATGGTCTATAGGGTCACAAAGTTGGACACAACTGAAGCGACTTAGCATGCATGCATGCAAACCTAACATAAACATTCAGAAGGAAACATTTTCTATTAGGTCCTATAGCTAGGCAAAATTAAAATTTTCTTATTTCATCTCTTATAAAGCTGCAGAACATTTCAACCTGTTGTTTTACTACAACCCAGGTTACAATTGGAGGACTGAGTGAACATTATCTATTTATAGGAAATATAAATATGATCCCATAAATAGTCATTGCCTATTATATATTAACTGCTTTGAAAGTGAGTTGTTGGCATATTTAATTCATTAAGCAGAATCTACAGTGCATGCTCTTTTTAAACAGACGTAAGGCCCTGTTTTGATTACTTGTTAATACAGAAGATCTGTGTTTACATTTTATATTACTTGCTAGGGAATTTTTCAGTGTTACCTTGCATGATACTTAGACCTGTTTTTTTTTTCATTAGGACAACTTAAATTTAAGACAATTACTTTATCCAGAAGGTTCTTCATTTGTTTCATTTACTCAGGGGTTCAGGGTAGTCTTTTAATATTTGCTCCAAATCATTTAAATATTGAAGTGGAAGATAAATGAGTAATGGTAACTGCAGGGAAACTATAATATATTGACCATGGTTACTTTGTCCGTTGGAATTAAATTATACTCTGCCTGTGGTAGAATATAATATAAATATGAAATGTTGCAAATAGATTTTAATCTGAAAAACACATGTCTGAGCAGATCATTTTGCACTGGCTAAGAGGATATAAAGCAACCAAGCCTACTGCAAGTATTGGTACAAAGAGGAAAAGTATATTAAATAAAGATTAAAAATTCCTCCATTTCTGTCTTGCTAGAGGTAGGGAATTAGACTCCATCACACCAATTTCCTTGTTTGTTAGTTTTCTCTGTAGGGTTTATTTCAGAGTATAACCTTTCATTTCCCTGTGTTTGCTTTCCCTAAAGTTAGTAATTTTCTTGTTTGTTTGCTTAGTTTTCTATGGACCTGAAAACAATTCATTCCTCAATTCTATCTCTACTCTCTTCCTTTGATATTGATCTGCCTTTCTGTCGGGGAGCCTGGTTGCCTAAGCACCATGCCTTTCTCTTGATACACTTCCTCGTTTGAATAGACTGCATCTTCCAATGGATTTTTGAGAAAGAAATCAATAAAATTGTATTTTTTTGAGAACTTTCATGTTTGAAAAGGTCTTTACACTAAGCTTACTTCTGATTGATGCTTCAATTGGGAACAGAATCCGGGATTGGAAATCATGATTTTTCATAAATTTGGAAATCTTACTCTGCTCTAAAAGCTGAAACCATTTTGATTTCTGACCTGTTGTTTGTCACATCTTTTCTCTTTCTCTCGCTGTCTAGAAGTCCTTTTTTTCCAAGTGTCCCACAATTACATGATGATTGGTGTAAATCTATTTTCAGCCTTTTTTTCAGGGCATTTGGTGCACTTTGTCATCCTGGAAGCTCATAGCTCTTTGGGCCGGGGATATCTTTCTGAGTAATTACTCCATTTCTTTTTCTGAAATGCCCATTTATAATAGATTTCCTAGACTGGTATTCAAGTTTATGAGTATATGTATGCATGTGTGTATGTATCTACTCATCTATGTGTAGAATTTATTGTATTATATATATATTTAGATAGGTATAGTCTATCTACATGTTTATATGTTTTATATGTACATATTATATATAATGTTTCTATATCCTCACATCCATTTTATAGCTGTTTTTGCTCTACCTTCTTGGATGTTTTCTCAACTTTACCTTCCAGATTTTCTTTTGTATTTTTGCTTTTCTTAAAAAATAATTTTTCTAAGTGTCTTTTTATTTTCTGGCTATTCTTTTAGATAATATCTTGGTCTTTTCTTCCTTTCCTCTGGAACTATTGCTTGTAGTTCTTTTCTCTTTTCTAGTTTGTTTTTTCTGCAAGGTCTCTCTTTTCCCAAACTACTTTCTTTTCTCTTTGTTTTAAGTCCTATCCTTTCTTTAGAGGTGTTTGAAGATACATTGTGGAACTGTTGTTTGTTTATATTTAGATCACTAAAAATCTTACAGAAAGCTCTAATCAAGAGTGGGAATTTTGAATGATTTAACTTCATATTTAGATGATCTGGTCAGGATATTTCTTTGGAGAACCCTAAGAAAAATATTGGAGTATTTTCTCTTTAGGATCATCAGATTCCTAGGACAACTGTTCCTCACTTCCCTCCCAGGTTTCCTGTCCCGAGAGCAAAGGCCAAGCAGATAGCACTCTCAAAGCTGAATAAGTTACAAAACACAAATCTCAGCACTCACTGTGTACATATTTCCTTAATTTCCTTATTTCAGTAGGGTCAGTATTTTCCTGACCCTTAACTGGGCTTGGGAGGCTTTACAAGTAGCTGTGAAAAGAAGAGAGGTGAAAAGCAAAGGAGAAAAGGAAAGATATAAGCATCTGAATGCAGAGTTCCAAAGAATAGCAAGAAGAGATAAGAAAGCCTTCTTCAACGATCAATGCAAAGAAATAGAGGAAAAGAACAAAATGGGAAAGACAAGAGTCTCTTCAAGAAAATTAGAGATATCAAGGGAACATTTCATGCAAAGATGGGCTCAATAAAGGACAGAAATGGTCTGGACCTAACAGAAGCAGAAGATATTAAGAAGAGGTGGCAAGAATATACGGAAGAACTGTACAAAAAAGATCTTCACGACCCAGATTATCATGATGATGTGATCACTAATCTAGAGCCAGACATCTTGGAATGTGAAGTCA
>SJYT01049684.1:0-10037 GCA_006410635.1 Cephalophus harveyi
TTACCTTAATAATCAATAGCTTGTTACTTGTTTTCTGAGTAATAAATATACTGTTGTATAAATATACTCTAATTTGTGTGTCCATTCTCCTGCTGAAGGACATTGAGTGCTCTTTTTTATAACTTTTTTCCATTATTAATAATATTGCTATAAACAATTGTGTAGAAGTCATTTTGTAGACATTTTCTTTTTTCTTGTGGTAAGATATCTAAGAATTGAAGTGCTGAATGATTTTTCACTTTATAAGAAATTTTCAGTTTTGCAAAGTCTGTGTATCATTTTACTACTACCGGCAATCTAGGAGACTCTATTGCTCTTCATCCTTGCAACAATGATTAGTCTTTATATTTAAACATCATTGGGGGTCTACCATACCATGGTATTATTGTAATTTTAGTTTGCACTTTACTGATGATTAAATAGTGCTTGCCACTTTTTTAAGTGCTTATTGATCATTTTTATATATTATTTTGTGAAGTGTCTTTAACTTTTGCCCATTTTTATTGTATTTAAATGGAGTTATAAGAGTTCTTATGGAGAAGGCAATGGCACCCCACTCCAGCACTCTTGCCTGGAAAATCCCATAGACGGAGGAGCCTGGTGGGCCGCAGTCCATGGGGTCGCTAAGAGTCAGACATGACTGAGTGACTTCACTTTCAGTTTTCACTTTCATGCATTGGAGAAGGAAATGGCAACCTACTCCAGTGTTCTTGCCTGGAGAATCCCAGGGACGGGGGAGCCTCATGAGCTGCTGTCTATGGGGTCGCACAGAGTTGGACACGACTGAGGTGACTGAGCAGCATAAGAGTTCTTTATATATTCTGAATATGAGTTCTAAGTCAGATATCTGTATTGCTAATATTTTTTCTCAGGATATGGTTTATCCTTTTCATTGTTTATGACAAACAAAGCAATTTAATAGAAAAATTTCCACTGACTTTAGCTACTCCTCAAATGCCTTGAAAATAGAATGACTTTATTAAATATTTCCTGTTTTAAAAGTTATTATTTTAATTTTTTGCTGTGTATTTTTTATTAGAGTTTTGATGTTACAGCCACTCAAATTTTTTATCTCCACAATTTATTTTTACTTTTTTAAAAAGCAATTACTTTATTTTAATTGGAGACTAATTACTTTATAATATTGTGATGTTCACCTCAGTTCAGTGGCTCAATCATGTCCAATTCTTTGCGACCCCATGTACTGCAGCACACCAGGCTTCCCTGTCCTCCACCAACTCCCAGAGCTTGCTCAAACTCATGTCTACTGAGTCAGTGATGTTGTCCAACCATCTCATCCTCTGGCATCCCTTCTCCTCCTGCCTTCAATTTTTCCCAGCATCACGGTTTTTCAGTGAGTCAGTTCTCATCAGGTGGCCAAAGTATCGGAGCTTCAGTTACAGCATCAGTCCTTCCAATGAATAATCAGGACTGATTTCCCTTAGGATTGACTGGTTGGATCTCCTTGCTATTCAAAGAACTAGCAAGTCTTCTCCAATACCACAGTTCAAAAGCATTAATTCTTCGGTGCTCAGCTTTCTGTATGGTCCATTTCTCATATCCATACATGACTACTGGAAAAGCCATAACTTTGACTATTCAGAACTTTGTCCACAAAGTAATGCTTCTGCTTTTTAGTATGCTGTCCAGGTTTGTCATAGCTTTTCTTCCAACGAACAAGTGTCTTTTAGTTTCATGGCTGCAGTCACCATCTGCAGTGATTTTTGGAGCCCAAGAAAAATAAAAAGTCTGTCACTGTTTTCATTGTTTATCCATTTATTTGCCATGAAGTGATGTGACCAGATGCCATGATCTTCGTTTTTTGAATGTTGAGTTTTAAGCCAGCTTTTTCACTCTCCTTTTTCACTTTCATCAAGAGGCTCCTTAGGTCCTCTTCTCTTTCTGCCATAAGATTGGCGTTATCTGAGTATCTGAGGTTATTTACATTTTTCCTGGCAATCTTGATTCCAGCTTGTGCTTCATCCAGACCAGCATTTCTCATGATGTACTCGGCATATAAGTTAAATAAGCAGGGTGACAATATACAACCTTGATGTACTCCTTTCCCAATTTTAAATCAGTTATTCTATGTCCAGTTCTAAATGTTTCTTTTTGATCTCCATGTAAGGTGGTCTGGTAATCCCATCTCTTTCAGAATTTTCCACCATTTGTTGTGATCCATATAGCCCAAGGCTTTAGCATAGTAAACATTGTGATGTTAGTTTTAAAATTAACTTCTCTCAGCCACATCACAACTTTGTCCTTTGTCCTCTCTTTAGGTACAGAAGATACTACTTTTTAAAAGTTCTTGATTTTTCTGTGCCAGGACCCAACTCATCACTTAATATTGGAAAGCAAGATTGTTTCTTACATCAATGATAATAATCTTGCTAACTACAAATGAAGAATCCTCTTGCTTTTTTTATTTAAGAGTGTTTGAGCTTTTCCCACATAACCATCTAAGAAATATGTATGTTATATTTTGATCTAAATTTAAATCTCAAAAGGGAAACAAACACCATGACCTCAGTAGCAAGTAAATATTATTAAAATCATATAGGTCACATATTTATTTTTTAGTATAATTCATTGAGGAAATCAAAAGTCAAGTTCATGTGAAATCTTTGCCCATACCTCACATATTTTAATAACTAATTTCTGATGTAGGTCAGTAGTTCTATCTTGTATCTTTGTTTTTCTTGCAACTGTTTTCTTGCCCAAAAAAGGATTCCATGAGATTATTATAATGAAATATGCATAAAATGCTCCCATGAGATTATTGTAATGAAATATGCACAAACCATATACAGTTAAGAATTATTTTAACAGCATGACTGAATAAAAACAAAATTGATTTGTCAGAAGTCACATTACACTCATGTTTTGTATCAGACAAAAGTATGCATAAATTATATGACTGCCTAAATTGTTTATATTCCACATATTGCAAATTTTAACAGTTTATGTACAAATATGAATATCCCATATTAGGAGGACTGAACACTCAGATATATTATCCTTGCCTTCTTTTTTGTTTTGTATTTTTTACACATACTATTCTCTATACTGAATGATATCACACTTACCATATTGTATTTGAATAATGTGCTTACCATTCAAATTTGCATTTTTAATTCTTGTGGTAGAAAAGAAGAAAATACATTCATTCTACAGCTCTGTAAGGTAAATATTAGCCATTACAAAGTTAAGATTCAGAAAGATCAATTTTTTGACCAAATTCATACAACTAGTTCAGAATATAAGCCACTGTATAAGTCACAAAATCTACAAGATATCAGTGCTGTCAATATTAATAAATGGCATTAATTGAAGTTTTATTTTAACACCAATGGGATTTACAATTAACTATTTAGTTTATTATCAAAATTATTACATTAAAACATTTATAGAAAACAATTACAAATTGCAAGGATCATTTCAAGCCAAACAATGATCCTTACATATTCCTTTATGGTTTCTTCCATAAGAAGAAATTGTCCTAACCCATAGGAAAATATTATTTTCATTATTTTAATTACAGAATTATCTACCTCAAGATAATACATTATCATTCATTGTTTTTTCTTAAAATAATTTTGTATTCATCAAGCAAGTGTACTCAATACTTGTTGATGCTTTGTTAAAAAATAAATTTGGGTTGTGATAGTGAAAGAGAAAAAAGAAGTACTTTGTAGGTGACACAAAGTCAATCTTATATTGTCTGTTCTAAAAAAAAGACTAGAGGAAGAAAAAATAGTGACAAGTTTTGAGGGTGTCAGTGTTAAGTAAACCCTTACAACAAGCACCTTTATTATACAATGAACAGAGAGTAAGAATCAAAGAGCAGTGCAGAGTAAACAATGAGAATGGCTCTTGGCCTCTTCCATTTGGCCCATAAGATGCACTGTCCACCTTTCTCCTCCTCTCTAGCCCAATTCTGTGCCCCAAAAGGCTTGCCCTGCCCATCACTCTGGTGCCACATGACTATATCAGTGGACTTCCTTAATCATCCACTCCATTTGAGTGAGTCCAAGGGGAGCCGCCACAGAAAACAGTGTAAACACATTCCCTGCTCCGTTTCTGCTAGATCTCCAAAGGTTGACTATGGAGATTCTCTGGTTTTAATCTGTCTCCTAGATCATCAGCTACTTACTCCTCTGACACCACCACCGACTTATTTTGTGTGGGTCTCTGGAGTTTGACACATGAAGTCCCAACTCTGACTCCTTTACCATATCAGATACCAGAAAATGCCACATCAGGGAATATATGAATTGGCTAGTGGAGGAGCTGCTGCAGGACTCAGATTGCTAAACTTATGATAATGGAAGCTAACTTCCTTGGGGGAAAACATGAGAGACAATGGAGGATAAGCTCCCTCTCCTTTATCTCTTGGACAGACTATTCCAAGTTATGATGTGGGTGTCACTAGGCCTTGAGAATTCTTCCTTCAGAGCCAAGCAATTTTATTTTCTAAACAATGACTCTTGTTTCTTTGGATCATTGTGAAAAACTGCACATAAAATTGATACATCATCTTGAATTCCTTTCCATTCTTAGAATTTCACTGCCATTTTTCACTGTTTCTGCTGCTATGAGATGGCACATGTCAAATAATTAGCACTAGTCTTTATATAGGGTTCTGTTTTACAAGAGATACAATGAAATTACATGGTGCATATATAATACAATTATATCATATATATTATATATGTAATATATCAGTTCAGTTCATTTCAGTCACTCATTCGTGTCCGACTCTTTGTGACTCCATGAATCACAGCATGCCAGGCCTCCCTGTCCATCACCAACTCCCGGAGTTCACTCAGACTCACACCCATCACATCAGTGATGCCATCCAGCCATCTCATCCTCTGTCATCCCCTTCTCCTCCTGCCCCCAATCCCTCCCAGCATCAGAGTCTTTTCCAATGAGTCAACTCTTTGCATGAGGTGGCCAAAGTACTGGAGTTTCAACTTTAGCATCATTCCTTCCAAAGATATCCCAGGGCTGATCTCCTTCAGAATGGACTGGTTGGATCTCCTTGCAGTCCAAGGGACTCTCAAGAGTCTTCTCCAACACCACAGTTCAAAAGCATCAATTCTTCAGGGCTCAGCTTTCTTCACAGTCCAACTCTCACATCCATACATGACCATAGCCTTGACTAGACAGACCTTTGTTGGCAAAGTAATGTCTCTGCTTTTCAATATGCTATCTAGGTTGGTCATAACTTTTCTTCCAAGGAGTAAGTGTCTTTTAATTTCATGGCTGCAGTCACCATCTGCAGTGATTTTGGAGCCCCCCAAAATAAAATCTGACACTGTATCCACTGTTTCCCCATCTATTTCCCATGAAGTGATGGGACCAGATGCCATGATCTTCGTTTTCAGAATGTTGAGCTTTAAGCCAACTTTTTCACTCTCCTCTTTCACTTTCATCAAGAGGTTTTTTAGTTCTTCTTCCGTTTCTGCCATAAGGGTGGTGTCATCACCCCTAATAATATCTTTCAAAGTTTATTCATGATGTTGCTTATCTTTGTAACCTTGAGGGTTATAGAAACATGGACGGTCTTTTTCTTGTTTTTTTTTTTCAGCCATAGTTAGTATCTCTTACCATTCCCACTTTTAAAATGAGCTTTCTCTTCATCAGTTCTATTCAAATTCCTCTCCCAAATTCTGTCAACTGCACATTCATTTTTTTTCATTGTAAAGGCTAAAACTATTATGTATTAATATTTCTTGTCATAATTTTAAATTTAAATTCAATGTGTATCTTCTGTAGGCCATTTAGGAAATTTAATATAAGTAATGCTTATATCATGATGAATATGCAAACATTGTTCACTGCAGAGATAGTAATGGTATTAAATTTTTTTCTTATACATTCATTTATGTGGAATTTTCCCTGTCTTATCTTAGATTATTTGAAATATATACACAAATAAGTGTATGTGTAACAATATATATGTAACTTCTCTATATGATAATATTTTACATAACTTTTTTGGAGGGTCTTCCATCGTCCTATACCAGATGAACAGAGAAGGTGATGGCACCCCACTCCAGTACTCTTGCCTGGAAAATCCCATGGACAGAGGAGCCTGGGAGGCTGCGGTCCATGGGGTCGCGAAGAGTCAGACATGACTGAACGACTTCCCTTTCACTTTTCACTTTCATGCATTGGAGAAAGAAATGGCAACACACTCCATTGTTCTTGCCTGGAGAATCCCAGAGATAGGGGAGCCTGGTGGGCTGCCGTCTATGGGGTCACACAGAGTCGGAGACTCCTGAAGTGACTTAGCAGCATACCAAATTAAGTGATTTATACCAGATTAAGTCTTAGGTCTGTCGCATAACACCATCTAGAACTTCACTCCCAAGATTTTACTCTTTGCCATCTTAAGTTAGCTTTTCTGATCTTTGGAACTGACAAAATTCACCATCCATTTCTGGTACAAACTCTCAGGAAAGTTTAAATAGATGGGAATTTCATAAACCTAATAACTACACTGGAAACAATTTGGGAGTTTATTAACAATTTAAATACACAACTACAATAGGATCTGGGCTTCCCTGGTGGCAGTACTGGTAAGAACCCGCTTGCAAATGCAGGAGATATAAGAGATGCTGGTTTGATACCTGGGTCAGGAAGATCCCCTGGAGAAGGAAATGGTGACCCACTCCAGTGTTCATGCCTGGAGAATCCCATGGACGGAGGAGCCTGGCAGATTACAGTCAATGGAGTCACCGAGTGGGACATGACTGAAGTGACTTAGCACACTTAGCACACAATAGGATCCAGCCATCTAACTTTTGGGCATTTTCTCAAGAGAAATGAAAGACATGTCTGTACAAAGATTTGAACATGAATAGTAGCTTTTTAAGAATAGCCTCTAATTGAAAGGAATCCAAATATTCATGAATGGGCATATAAACAATGGTATATCTACACATTGAAATACTACTTAACAATAAAATGTACGCTATATCATGTTGGTGTTTTTGTTCAGTTTCTAAGTTATATACAACTTTTTGCGACCCCATGAACTGCAGCATCCTAGGCTTCCCTGTCCTTCACTATCTCCCTGAATTTGCTTCAACTCATCTCCATTGAGTCAATGATGCCATCCAACTGTTTCATCTTCTGTTGCCCCCTTCTTCTCTTGCCTTCAATCTTTCCCAGCATCAGGGTCTTTTCCAGTGAGTCAACTCTTTGCATCAGGTGCCCAAAATATTGGAGCTTCAGCTCCAGCACCAGCCCTTCCAATGAATATTCAGGGTTAATTTGCTTAAGGATTGATTGGTTTGATCTCCTTGCTGTCTAAGGGAATCTCAAGAGTCTTCTCCAGCACCACAGTTCAAAAGCATCAGTTGTTTGGTTCTCAGCTTTCTTTATGGTCCAACAAGACTATGGTCTATACAAGACTACTAGAAAAGCCATAGCTTTGACCAGATGGACCTTTGTCAGAAAAGTGATGTCTCTGCTATATTATGGGGGAACCTCAAAATAATTATGTTGTGTGAATAAAGTCAGAAAAGTGAAATATATTATGTATGTTTCCATGTATATGCTTCTTAGAAGTGAAAACTAATATAGAGTGACAAAAATAATAAATCCTTGGTTGTGTGATAATGGAGACAATGATGGGAATTATGGGGAGGGGAGCACAGGAAGGTTAGCAAACAAACAAGAGGAAAGTGGGATTTTATGAAGCAGTCAACAAGGAAAACATAAAATGTTCAGAGATACTGGAAGCCACATTTTTTCATTTCTTCTGAAATAACATTAGGTCAGAATGGAAATATCAACAGAAAATATTTTCTCCCAAAAATTGAACTAAGGAATCTAGCAATTGGGTTAAAGTAATAATGATAATAATAAAACTCAACATTTCAGTTATTGTGCCAAGAACTCAGAGTATACACTATTCCATACAATCTTCTCATAAAACAGCCCTTTGAAGTAGGCATTCATTCTCCTAACTTAATGAGGAAGAAACTATGGATTGAAGAAATTAAATACCTTGTACAATAATCTTAGTGGAGTTGATTTTTGATTCTAGAGACAGGGATCTCAAACTTTAAGCATTATGTGATCCTCAGTAAGTTACAAATAACATTCTTTTGTGTGATTCTAATAAATGTGAATAGTGATCATGAAGTTGTATTGGAGGTCTTCATTATTATATAATTTTTTCAGGGTTATTTTATTTTAAGGGCTTTTAAAAAATCAGGTGATTTTTATCCAGGTGAATTCTACAAAGGTTTGCATGCAGGGAGAATCAGTGCCAATCTCTTTTTAAGTATCAGTAGTTATATATAGCTGATTGAACAATGAAGGCACCTTTATTCAGCTCCCCATTCTTTTAGCTTTGAAGAAGATACTCATGCAGCACAGTGCTACATGAGTTTGAGTTTTCATTTAATTAACTTAGGGCTATTTTATGTTTATAGGTATCTTGTTCATCTTCTATCACAGCTGGAAGACTGGAGTCTCTCCTAGATATACTTCATCTGTACATTATGGAATTCTAATGACCACATGTATTTAAACCTATCTGATATATTTCTTTTCAATTTTCTGAGTTAATATATTTCAACTGAACTCTAGCTCAAGTGAGTAAAATGGTATTGACTTGCAAGATCCATGCATAGATACAAATAGAATATGATAAATTACAATATGAAAAAAGAAATAAAACTAGTTCATTTGCAATGCCAAATCAATAGCTTGCTGTTTTATTACATTATATGGTAACAGAACTGTTTTGACTGAATAATTTATCTCAAAAGGAGTATTCGACTTGTTTTATAGAACACACATCAAAGAACAGTTAAAAGATAAAAGGTTAATGGAATCGGGCTGCCAAGAAAATAGAATATTTCTCTCCTTACAAAAAAAAAAAAACAACTTTTGCCCAATTCTTGTACATTTTTAATTAATGAACTGTGGAAATACATCGAGAAACTATTTCTAGAATTCAGGAAATTAAAAATATAATTAAGAGTACATATTATCATGCTGTAGAAAGATAGTGTATCTGTCATCAAAAAGTAATTTGATCTTTCAAATTTCTACTCATCTGCTGCTGCTGCAGCTGCTGCTACTAAGTCACTTCAGTCATGTTTGACTCTGTGCTACCCACCGGGCTCCTCTATCCCTGGGATTCTCCAAGCAAGAATACTGGAGTCGGTTGCCATTTCTTTCTCCAATGCATGCATGCATGCTAAGTTGCTTCAGTCATGTCCGACTCTATGCGACCCCATGGACAGCAGCCCACTAGACTCCTCTGTCCACAGGATTCTCTAGGCAATAATACTGGAGTGGGTTGCCATTTCCTTCTCCACTCTACTTATCTATATGCAAGCAAATAAACTTGAAGTATTGAGGCATAACCTATCTCAGAAGAGGTACATTTTGCGATTTCTACACCCCATCTCACTCTCTCTCTCACACACACACACCCCTTCTGGTAAAGGCATTCAGAAAAAGACTTGACTTGAATTTTAAGAAATGTTGCTGTTTTCTTAAAAAAATCTGGCTGGTGATAGAAGCAAGATCCGATGCTGTAAAGAGCAATACTGCATAGGAACCTGGAATGCCAGGTCCATGAATCAAGGCAAATTGGAAGTGGTCAAACAAGAGATGGCAAGGGTGAACGTCGACATTCTAGGAATCAGCAAACTAAAATGGACTGGAATGGGTGAATTTAACTCAGATGACCATTATATCTACTACTGTGGGCAGGAATCCCTCAGAAGAAAGGGAGTAGTCATCATGGTCAACAAAAGAGTCCGAAATTCAGTACTTGGATGCAATCTCAAAAACGACAGAATGATCTCTGTTCGTCTCCAAGGCAAACCATTCAATATCACAGTTATCCAAGTCTATGCCCCAACCAGTAATGCTGAAGAAGCTGAAGTTGAACGGTTTTATGAAGACCTACAAGATCTTTTAGAACTAACACCCAAAAAAGATGTCCTTTTCATTATAGGGGACTGGAATGCTAAAGTAGGAAGTCAAGAAACACCTGGAGT
>SJYT01049684.1:10737-37622 GCA_006410635.1 Cephalophus harveyi
AAAAAAAAAAAAAAAACATAGCCCCAAATATATAAAATATGACAGATTATATAATAAAAATACACTTCCTCTAACTAAATCTCATATTACCAAACAAAAGGTGGAAATGTTTTGGAATTAATATTTTACCAAAATTCTGGTCCTTTGTTTTTTGATCCATATGCTCATTTTAACTCTAATTTGTATTTTACCACATATTTCCTTTCAGACTCTTCTCCTCAAAAATAAACCATTCTTTTGTGGCTTACTTTCTGGAGGAGGGCATGGCAATCCACTCCAGTATTCTTGTCTGGAGAATCCCATGGACAGAGGAGCCTGGTGGACTACAGTCCATAGCGTAGCAAAGAGTCAGACACGACTGAAGCAAACTAGCACACATACACTTTGTGCCTTACTGTTATCCACACTGTTGCTACTCAGTATAGTTGAGTGATGCTTTTATAGATTCCAATTTACTGAATTAGAATATATTTTTAATTGAATTCCATAATGATTCTTAGACACATTAAAGTCTAAGAAGCCCATCTCACTCAATTCCACATACATTTAATTATGTGTCTTTACTCTTTTTTTTTTTTACTTGAATGTATTTTTTTCTTTTCTAAGTAAGAATCCCTTTGACATGGAAAAATGCTAAAGTAATTATCACTATTACTTATTGTATTGCCAGCACATAGTAGGATTTAATACCTACTTAAGGAACATATGAAATGCATTACCACACCAAGCTTTCTTACTGAACAAGCTTCATCTTTCAATGTTATCAAAGAATTGAAGAATTTAGACTCTTCACATTGATTGTCTTGTAAGAATATAAACTCATTCCTCTGAAATGTTTTTACTGGCCTTGTGACTTAGGATTCACATTTTGATTAAGACCAGAAACTAAGGCTGATTATAACCAGACTTATTTCTTAAACTAATAGTGAGTGCTGCCATAGTATCATGAATTCAATGACAAGCAAGAGGTAGCTTATCATAGTACTTTAGTGCTATGGAAAGGTACCTTGTGTTTGAATTAATGTTCAACCATTAGCTATTTTTATTATACATGAATATATAATATCAGAAACACTATTGTTTAAGATCAAGAAGAACTTTTTTTCTTCATGTATAAATAGAAACACAAAACATAACCTCAAATAATTGTGTAAAATTACATCAGGAATAGCAGGCAAAGGTATCATGCAGCAGTAGTAAATTTCAAAAGCCAGAATAATGAACTCACCCTTTAGAGGAACTCAATAATAATATACTATTTCTCTCTGTTCATATGCTACACAAAATGCAATTTTATGGAAATTGAACTATATGAAAAATAAGATGATGGCAAGAAGCATACCCAGCACCCAGATGTTGGTTTCTAAAGCTAACGTTCTTTGGAAAAAAAAAATGATTATTTCAATGACTGGGGAAGAAAATATACAATGTAAGGGTTTCAAAAGGATACCAGAGCCAGCTGGAATTGCTTCTAATGGCCAAACTTGGAACAATTTGAGAAGCAAAATAAAGTAGTCTTGGATTATACCTTAAAATATACAATAAATATCCCTGAATCCATACTGACATAAATAAGTGATTCAATAAATAGATGGAGTAGAAGAATTATTTTCCTATGGAGAATTCCAAATAATTTGTTTGAGTACTCTATTGTTAAGCAGGTAGAATCTCACTCCCTGTTCCCTGTGTGTATCCTGTGCAGAGTGACTTTGTTTCAAAAAAGTAAGTATCTAACAGAGGAAAAGAGAAAATCTACAGTGGAGACACCTGCCAAACACTACCTGAACAAGGTAATTAAGGTCAACATCAACAGTAAACCATCTCTATAGTATATACCCTTGATATAATATGATGAATATAGAATTTGTCCAACTTGATGCTCCTCCTCCAAACCCACAAACCCAATCTAATTATGAAAATCATTAGTCAAATTTCAATTGAAAGATAATCTACAAAATACCTAAGCAGTAGTTTTCAACTGTCTAGTTCATCCAAAATAAGGAAAATCCAAGAAACTGCAATAGTCAAGAGATGCCTAAGGGCACATAACAACTAAATATAGTATTGCATCCTTAATTGTATCCTAGAACAGAAAAAGCACATTTGCTAAATACTAAGGAAATGGGAGGAGAAGGCAATGGCAACCCAGTCCAGTACTCTTGCCTGGAAAATCCCATGGACGGAGGAGCCTGGTAGGCTGCAGTCCATGATGTCGCTAAGTGTTGGACACCACTGAGCAACTTCACTTTCACTTTTCACTTTCATGCATTGGAGAAGGAAATGGCAACCCACTCCAGTATTCTTGCCTGGAGAATCCCAGGGACAGGGGAGCCTCATGGGCTGCCGTCTATGGGGTCGCACAGAGTCGGCCACGACTGAAGCGACTTAGCAGCAGCAGCAGCTGTCTCTGTGATTAGGTTGAAAGTCCGTACAGGAGGAAGACTATTTGGATTTGAATTCCCAGAGGTTTAAATATATTTTTTTAGCATATGAACTATTCTTAACAGATATTTGTAGTATATAGGAATAAAACTAGCCCGAAGAGTTAGAGGGCAGGTCTAAAGGCATGTCAATCAAGTTGCTGGATTTAGTAAAATACCAAAAATTAAATAGGTAGATACCAATGCTTGTAACACATCTTCTTCCTTATCAACAATGGTTTAAATAAATTAATTTTAAAAAGCATCACTTAAGAAAATTTCAACTAGATTTGTTTTGGAAATATATCCTCAAATCAAAGTTACAAAGGAATAGTATATTTATTTATAATTGGAATGTGGCTGGTTCCACAAGGGAAAAATGTTCTTGAAATACACATGTTACCTTTATGGAATCATACTGAGAATTATTCCTACAACTGTCCTTTCTCTTGGGTCATTTAAATGGTTTAAATTCCATTTAGATATTAGTACTACAGAAACACCATAATTACCAAAGATAAATGCCTCATCTACTTTCAAATCTTCATTAAAATTAGCTTTGTTATTTTTGTGGTGCCCAATAGCATAGCTATTAGAGTTAAGAGTCTGTCAGCATTTCCATTTACAAACTCTGTTTTTTTAGGGTTCATTATCTTTTCTGTTTTGAATTGCATTAGCCTGAAAATTAGCTGTCAGCATGAATATGTATTATATTACCCAAACTCCATGTACACATCAGTTTGGCAATATAGAAAGCAGAGAGCAGTGACCTCTTTCCTCCTTCTTCATAAAATTCTAAAAGTGTGTTGACTGCTTGATAATCTCATGGCCAGGGACTAACTGAGCCTTTTAATCATGAACTTTCTCAGGGAATTGGTCCTAAATCTGATCTAATCATTTTGATATTTAAAAATTTATGAAGAAGTCAAATTGAATATGAACTATACTTGCTTTTCATAATATACAATGCATTTTAAAGCGTCTGGACTAAATTGTAATCTTACATAATTAGAGATCTAGGAGAGACACAGTTCTGGGGAGAGGGGAAGTATTTGTGATTTGTGGTATTTCAACCAAAGAACAAAAACAAAATGAATCACAGAGAGTGCTGTTTTGTTCATTTTGTTAGATCCTTTTCTTCACTTTCAAGTGGGCAATGACAGGAGATGATGCAGCAATCA
Organism: Cephalophus harveyi; assembly: GCA_006410635.1. Lineage (NCBI taxonomy): Eukaryota > Metazoa > Chordata > Mammalia > Artiodactyla > Bovidae > Cephalophus > Cephalophus harveyi. Next base: position 14,339 of record SJYT01049684.1, read on the forward strand.
CAACAGAAGTAGCAGCTGCAGGGCATGTGAAATGGTGTAAAAAAGCATCTGGAATACCGGCCACACGATATACCCCTTCTGTCCAGAGTAAAAGCTACAAGCACAATTCTATGTTTTGCAGCTTCTCAATCTCTCTTTCACAAATACACTCCTCATTTAGTTAATGTGTTACCACCTGTTTCAACACAAAACGCCTTTCAAATATCATCCAAAGTTTATCAGAAAACAGACCTTATCATGCATTTTGCTCTTTTTGAAAAAAAAAAAAAAGAAGCATGGAGTTGGGTGAAGGGAGAAGATAAAGTAGCAGTGAAAAACTAGCCCTAGTATTATATGTATATATAAGAGGTGTCACAAATAATCTGTCAGAAATAAATAACAAATCTGTCTCAGATCACCATGGCCATAGGCAAGTGGTACTGATATGAGAAAAAATATTGTCTCAGATGAAGTGTTTGAGTGATAGAGCTGTCATATGAGCTATCTGTAAGGGAACTGAAAATTAAAGATACAACAAAAGAAGGGAAGGGAAAGTATTATTTTTATTTTTGCTACAAAACATATCCATGTATTTTAGCCAGTGCAAAAGAAAAACAGTGGCTAATGTTCAGAAAAAGAAATAGAAACGAGTTCCATTTATAAGCCACACATGCAATAGACCACCAATTCTGATTTTTTCCAACGTATTAGCAATGTCTCAGCTTAAACAAAATAAAATACTTTTGCTATATTACAAGAAGTTCGATAGAAGCTATCAAAATTTATAGGTGAAGAAACATAAAATGCAAATTTTAGTACCTTATTAAAATAGAGGATAATATTCTGTCACTTAAACTGTTAACCTCCCCAACATAACTTTAATTCTTGCATAAGGATTGTTTCCTAATGTTGGATATTTATGAGTCCTTATCATGATCCATGATGAACTTTGAAATCTTCATTACTATAATTCACCTCTTCTATATATGACAGTTACACTTACAAGATAATCCAAACAATTTGTAATAGATCTCCCATCCTTCCTCCATTTAAGATAACAGATTGCAGCTACCAATTGTTCTAGTTAATGCAGTTCAAGCTTATTGATCCATCAGTTCAAATGACAATTTCTGTGGATCTCTGTTCTCAATGCAGTAGTCTCGAGACCCTGCATAAAAAGAGGGAGATGATGCATCCACTATACTTAAGCAATAGTAGAGAAGAGACAAAATTATAAACACAAATTATAAATACATAGTTCACTCAAATAAAGTTATGAGTGTTCAGAGGCCAAACATAGTTTAGTATATCCCTCATAAAACTGGTGATATTCTAACAAGAGTGTTAATTCTCTATTGTTGAGAGCAAAAGAAATATTCCAAGTTATGCAATGTGTCTGACACATGAGTGAAAAAAGTTAGCAAACTAACAGCAAAGAAGACAATATTGTAAAATAAGAAGGATCATGTGTCTGGCAGTTATGTTATAGTCTCAAAAAAATTTTCTGGGTATATGAATGAGGTAATGGTTAGTAAATATTAAAGTCCACATTTATTTCACAATTTGTGACATACACATTAGTAAGTGCTATATATTCAGTAGGTCAGTTATATTTTTATTTACATTGTACAGATGGAAAAAAGTGACCATATAGAGTTTATGCAGATTACCCAACATTACATAGTGATTAAACTGCAAAGTAGAGATTTAATACAGGTAGTGAAATGGTATTGTGTAGACATTTCTTAAATTATCTGTTCTTGATTAAACAACTTGTATTTGAATTAAAGTTTTGCCAAAATGGAATTATTAGTATTTCTGTATCTACTTGTGAAAGCACATGTGCTAATATGACAATTTCAGGCCTCATAAGTCTTGTCTAAAATTTTCTGTAAAAATTAATTTTGCTTCTAAAGAAGTTCTAAAACCCTTCCTATGTTTGACACATGGAAGAGAAGTTCTTTCCCAGTGCCAATTTCCAACCTATTCTTTTGTATGCAAGTTGTTAGTTTTAATTTGAAAACTGTATCAAATTATGACTAAAATAAACCATAATAATATTTTATTTAATGATGAAAAGCTCATTTCTTCTCTCCACTTGTACCACACCTTTCACCAAATTATGTATTAGCATTCAAACATGAATTTGTTATTCTTAATAAATAATAAAAGTGAAAAAGCACCATTAACCTGTTAGAGCAGCTATGCCAAAAAGTAAATGACAGTGAATTGCTGAATCAGTCTGTAACAAGATCATAACTGAGAACTTGCATTTTCATGTAAAATATCAGTTCTATTTTATGCAGTAGAAATCCTAGTTAGTATCACAGATTTTATTGTTACTTTTGTATTATGATGTTTCCACTTCTGAAGTAAATTAAACACTTAGAGCCAAATGTTAGTACTTCTCTTAAGAAAGTAATGTAAAATTCAAATTGAAATCAGATAATTGATATAATCTTGTTTTATTGAGCTCTTAACTGGTTTTTATGTACTTTTTGAGTATTATAATAACTTTGTGAGGTAGACATTTTACCCGGACAGGGATGAAGTTGGGGTTATTGAGATGACCTGTAAGGACAGGGTCAGACCGTAAGTTTATGTAAAAATTTGAAATTTTGTTCATCATTCATATTTTGAAATAATTTTGATTAAAAAAAATATTGTATTTAAAATAATGTTAGTTATCTACAAAATGTATTTGGAAGTGCCCACTTAAAACTTACACAGAATTCAACCAGAGTTCCAGTCCTATATTTTATTTTCTACAGTTTATAAATGTGATTGAAGATTAGCTGTTTGAAGAGAATTTCCCAGGGTCACACAGTCAGCAAGAGATAGAATTGGTCTTGCCCTTCAGCAGGAAGTTTTACTCATCCTCAGGTTGCTGAGTTCACCTTATACTCTTTCCACTTTATACTGCCTCATCAAAAACATACCACAGTTTGTTTTTGATTTAAAAAAATGCTGGAGACATATTATAAAATAATTATTTCCCTTGTATTTTTTTAATGTCTTGACTTTTTTTCCTTGTCTTGTTTTTGAAAGGTAATTTTAATTTTATTTTCCTCCTATATTACTCTTGTATTTATATGTTGTTTTTCTATTTAGTGGCTTAGCAAAACATTCATCCTTGCTGTACCAATGTCTAACATTAACTGACACTTTGATTTCTACTATTTGTCAACTTTTCTATAAAAATGATAACTTAAAATGACTACATATCCCAAGCTTCTAAAGCAGCTATTAACAGCTGTAGTTATTCTTGTTATTCAGTTGCTCAGTCGTGTCTGGTTCTTTGCGACCCCATGGATTGTTAATCCCCAGGATCCTCTGTCCATGAGATTCCCAGGCAAGAATACCAGAGTGGGTTGCCATTTCCTTCTCCAGGGGATCTTCCCCACTCAGGGATTGAACCCACAACTCGCATATTGGCAGGTGGGTTCTTTACCACTGAGCCATCTGAGAAGAACCAGTTGTAGCTGTTTGATTAGGTAAATTTAATGTAAATAGAAATGCCCTGCATCAGTTTCTGGAATCCTCCCTTAAAAGCCATGCTGAGATACGCAAAGTACCCCTTCTTGTTGTGTTTTTTTTTTCTCTTTGGAATGTAGATAGAGTAGTTGTGGCTGAAGCAGTCACCTCTGATCATGAAGTAACCTCAGCAATTAAGGCCATGTATTGAAAAAAATAGAATAGCTATGGGACAGAACTATTATAGATAGCCTAGGGGCTCCCTTGGCTTCCCAGGTGGTGCAGCAGTAAAGAATCCTCCTGCCAATGCAAGAGAAATGGGCAACCCACTCCAGTATTCTTGCCTGAGATGTCCCATGGACAGAGGAGCCTGGCAGACTACAATCTATGAAGTTGCAAAGAGTTGGACACAACTGAGTACGCACACATGCAGAGGCTTCCTACCTATCTGAAATTTTACATGAGACAGAAATTCATATTATATTATTTATTCCAATTTAAGTTTAAGTCATACCTACTCTAAATGAACATCTGATTACTAATGCCAGGGAAGCAGATGAGATTACTTTGTGACAATGTCATTTAAGTTTAATTATTTTAAAGCAAAAACATCAGAGTTCTGTAAAAGGTGAAGAGTTATCAAATGAAATGAATGAGGAATTTTTCAGCCAAAATACTTCCTTTTAGACCCAGGTGAGACTCTTACCTTTATGTCCATTAAATAGCTTTCCATATTCCCACTCATTCTGCGTTTTCCTCTCTGATAGCCCCAATCACACCATTCTTTTAAGCATCTGTTAATTTGTCTGGCTCTGTCACTAGACTGTGAGATCCTTGTTTTGAAATTTCAGCACAGAATACAAGGTTCACAAAGGATCTCAATAAATAATTGCAAAGATAATGAATGAATAAAATTCATTTTCTCTTTTTCCAAGGTCAGCGTTATTCAGATCAATCCAAAATAAAATGGAGATAATATTCTAAATAATTTTTCTTTAAATTATCAAGGTAACTGAGACCAATCTGCTATGTACAGTATGAAACACCAAATAATTCATTTTATATACAACTTTACTATATCGACGCCAGTGTTATTCTTCGCACTTGCTATGGATTTCAGCGTTCCCTTATGCGATTCTTTGGCCTAGCAATTCCTGTTAGCTCATATCAATCTCAGATATATCCTACCACTTAGAAATAAAAGTCATGATAATGGACTGAAATCACTTCAATTCTTGGACAATGGATATGGAAGGGATGGAGGGCTAAAACAGCATTAACATCTTTTAACTGAAATCAATTTAGTACATTTTAATGCTCAGAATTTTTCACTCTTATTCAAATGAAAATTTCTTAAAATGTACTGTCTCCAATTGCAGAGTAAATCATTATAGAGAAAAGTGCATGATATCTATTCATATCTAGCATATATTTTGAATTTCAAGATGTGTCAGCATGAATGTATTTTTTCCTTTTCTTTTATAAATTATTATAAAATGTTAAATCAAGTTTGAACTATAAGCATCATACAAATGTCTTTGTACTGCCTAATAAATTATGCTAGCTGAACTCTTTTCTTAAATTATTTTTAATAAGTATGGAATCTAAATGGAAATGAATCATATGCTTGCACCATTGCTGTCAAAATGAGTTTGCATAAAAAGAATGTATATTAATATTGCATAGAGAGGCCTTTAGGAAAAAAAGAATGTGGTTGTAGTATTTATGAAAGGAATAATTTTCTGAGTTAAATTTTAGGAGTAGTTTTATATTCTTTTATTCTGTTACATTAAATACTATCACATTAAAATTGTCAAAGTGAAATGCTCATATTAAAATATTATATATCACATTTTAAAGAATATACCAATCTTCCACAGTCCTTTTTCAACTCTTCCTCATTTTCCTTAAATGAATCAAATGCAGATTAAGCTTTCCTTGTGATCTTCCTGTACTTTTTCTAGACCTTTGAGTTCAAACTCCACACCTAATATATCTAACTTTGTATGGTACCATAAAGAAAGGATAAACAAGATGTGAAACATGTAGGTTATCTTACTGATTGCATTCTTGGGGCAATTTCCCCAAACTTTGCAAACTTCAATTTTCTATAATGTATAATACTGCTTCCAGTGAGGTAACCCTGTGAAAATTACTTTAATACATTTGAAAAGTATATATTTAAGAATTACTTTTATTCAAGGAGACATCTCTGAATAGGCAATTTGGGATAAGCTTGCCTAGGCTATCATTGGAAAATTTGGAGGCAAAAGTAGACATTACTTTGTCCCACAGTCAAAAACCTAGTATTCCAGTAATGTCATGGAAGATGGCAGAGTATGAAGCTCTAAGAATAATTCCCTCCAACAAAACAACTATTGAGTTAGCAAGAACTATGGAATCAACTATTTTTGAAATTTGTAGTCTACTGGAACACTTGCAGCCTTCTGAATACCTGATGAAGAAAGGCTAGTAACATTCAATGAATTTCAGTGCTTAACAAGGCAGCTTTCTTCAGCCTCACATCAGGCAACCAAATTAAAGGCATGGTTTCAATTATACTTAGACACAAGTTTAGGTAGTCTGTGGTAATTCTAAAATACATACTGTAATCTCTAGGAAAGCAATGAAGAATCAATGACAACCAAAAGAGTTCTGGATAATAAGCCCATAGAACAGAAAGACTGGCATTGAAAAAAAAAAAGACTGAAATGACACAGAAAACAGAAGGAAAGCAGAAAAAAAGAAAGAACAGAAGAACAGTGTGGCAAAAAGATTATAAATCAAACATACCCTGCCCCCATCAATCCTATAAATGTAAATGGATTAAACACTCAACATTTAAAGTTGATATTTTCAAGCTAGGGAAAAATAGAGTTAGACAAATTATGAAAAGTCAAAGGATAATAAAAGATTCAAACACTAAGCATAAGTAGGCTAGTGAAGTGAAAGTCACTCAGTCATGTCTGACGCTTTGTGAGCCCATGAACTATACAGTCCATGGAATTCTCCAGGCCAGAATACTGGAGTGGATAGCCTTTCCCTCCTCCAGGAAATCTTCCCAACCCAGGGATTGAACCCAGGTCTCCTGCATTGCAGGGGGATTCTTTACCAGCTGAGCCACAAGGGAAATCCAAGAATACTGAAGTGGGTAGCCTATCCCTTCTCCAGTGGATCTTCCCAGCCTGGAATCCAACCAGAGTCTCCTTCATTGCACACAGATTCTTTACCCACTGAGCTATGAGGGAAGCCCTCGTGGGACTATAACAATGTTAAATAATGTAGGCAAGGAAAGGAGTATTACCACTAGTAATGAGACATTTTACAAGGATGATGATGAAAGAAAATATTGACAAATAAAATTCAGCATATATAGTGACTATAATTGAAATTTAAGATATATGGAAGAAATATTTTCAGAAATACAAAGATAAACAGACAAATCCACATTCATAGTTGTGAATTTTAACATAGCTTTTAGTAGGTGATGGACAAATGGCTGACAAATTTGTAAAAATGCAGATTTGAATGATGCTCTAATCTAAAGTGACCTAATAGAAATTAATAGAACACTATATCTCTAAATAAGGCAATGTATATGTAATATTCATATAAATCTTATTTTAAGCCAAAGAACAATTTTCAAAATACTTTAAGTCTGAAACTTTACTGAATATGCTCTCTAAACATAGTAAGGTTAAAGTAGAATTAAATAACATTGGCATAGCTAGAAAACCTCTAAATACTTAGAAAGTAAGTCACTCAATCCTAAATAGTCCAAGAATCAAATAAAAATTACAAAGAAAATTATATTTGTGTGTGAACATATGTGTGTATGATTCATAGGAATGCTAATTTAAAAATCCATCGATATTTGAAGAATTTAGCCAAAATAGTGCTTAAGAGTAAATCTATACCTTTAAATTCTTATTTTAGAAAAGAAGAGAGGCCTACAGTCAATAATCTAAGAATACATAAATGAAAGAAAAGCTATAACATGATTATGGATCGGTAAGCTCGATATTAAGATGGCCATTATGATCAAATTAATCTATAATTTCAATTTAGTGCCAATCAATACCCAGTACACATTTTTCTCAAAATTAACTGATTCTAAAATTCATATGCAATTTCAACATATCTAAATAGCCAAGACAATCTTGCAAAAAGAACTTTGTCCAAATTAAAGCCTAACTATAAAGCTATGCTAATCAAGATGGGGTGATGTTTATGCAAGAATGAAAATATAGGGAAATCATATGAAAAAGGTAGTCTGGAAACTGATTCAAAGTTATACATCTAATAGATTTTACTAGGTACAAAAATAATGTTTATATATATACATATATATATATGACCCATGCCACAAGATAAGACGCACAAAATCTTCAAAATCATTAACAGTGCCAAAAGTTAATAAAAAAACAAAAATAAAACCAATGATGCACTTGAGCAGTAATTAGTAAAAGTTGATTGTGCATACACAGAAAAGCAGTTTGCAAAACAGGAACACTCAACTAAAGGATGGGATAGGCTCAAGGTCTATTTCTGTAAAACAGTTCATATAGTGTGAAGGCAGTGAGGGCTTAATCTTTACACTGATTGATTACAATAAAATTTTCTTAAATAAAAGGGAATTGAGTACTGGTTATCTCATATCACTTTTGGTTGCTATTTAAGATTTACTTATCTTTTCAAGACTTGACTTATCTTTTCAAGACTTCCCTGGTGGCTCAGACGGCAAAGCGTCTGTCTACAATGTGGGAGACCTGGGTTCAATCCCTGGGTTGGGAAGTTCCCTGGAGAAGGAAATGGCAACCCACTCCAGTACTCTTGGCTAGAAAATCCCATGCATGGAGGAGCCTGGTGTCCATGGGGTCGCAGGGAGTCGGACACAACTGAGTGACTTCACTTTTTTTCACTTTATCTTTTCAAAGGCAAAAGCAAGTAGTGACTCAGGTGAAGTCATCCTCATTTATCTTGCAAAATAAGCTATTATTAAATTAAGTTGTGCTTCAGTGACTAACTGGTCTGTCTGCTCAGATAATTTTCAGTTATGATCTCTGTTTCTGTCTGATTTTAATAGCAGTAAATAAAATTCATGTCAAAATCATAAACTATTTTAAATCTGAGAACAAGTGTTGAGGATGGAGATCAACCAGAACTTTAATACAGTCAGTTTAGGGGATACTTTAGCCTGATTCTGCAAAGTTAAATATAATCCACTCTATGACAATACTCCCAGATATTAAAGATAAATGAAAATATATGTTCATAAGTGATCTGTACACAAATGTTCAGTTCAGTCACTCAGCCGTGTCCGACTCTTTGCAACCCCATGAATCGCAGCACACCAGGCCTCCCTGTTCATTACCATCTCTCGGAGTTCACTCAATCGCTCTCCTCTTTCACTTTCATCAAGAGGCTTTTTAGCTCCTCTTCACTTTCTGCCATAAGGGTGGTGTCATCTGCTCATTTCAGTTTTATTCATGGAAACCAAATGCCCATAAATGAGTCAAGGGACCAGACAATTGTAACATGTTTATTGAGCAATAGAAAGGAACATAGAACAATATAGTTAAATCTCAAACATATGCTCTATATACATACTATTTACTATACAAATTCTATGATTTCATTTATATGAATTTCTAGAGCAGGCAAAATGAAGATTTGGTAATAGACATTAGAAAAGTAGTTGCCACTTTGTAGGGGTCAGAGGTTGACAATAAAAGAGTACACTTTCCAGTACACTTTACACTTCACAATACACTTTCTAGGTTGATGGGGATTATGCAACTGTCAAAACTAACACAATTAAAAGGTGTGCATTTCACTTATATAAAGGATACATCAATTTGAAAAAAATGAAAAAGTAAAAAAATAGCCTAAAACAAATATAGATTAAAATGTTTCCAAGAGTATTAAAAGAGAGTTTGTCAATATTTTCATTCAAAAAAGAAATGATAATATGATTAAAGGTGTTGGGTACAAATGTCTGTAGGCAAAATGAAATCATGAGCCCTATCAGCTGTCTGTGTAGAAAGTTTTCACATTAGATTTCTCACCAATGATGAATGGATTTTAATATTACCAAAATCAATACTAACAGCACCTGTGAACTCGATTACAGTATTGCCTGCATAATTATGTGAATTTTTAAAAATATATTCCCCTAGATTTACAGTTTTCCTTTTTCAGGAAGATTGAATATTTTATGAAGAGGCAACCTGTTAACTCACCAATAATGTACTCTGTAGTTTCAAAACATCCATATTTAGGAGAGTAGAAAAAGGTAAAATAATTGTTTTCAGCATCTTCCTGAGATAGCTGGGTTTCCTGAAGCTTTATCCACATCATGGCTAGAGATTCCTCCTAAATTTACTTTACCAATAAATCTGCATTTTTCTGCTTTATACTGAGGCTTCTCAAAAGACTGTATTAATGTATTGTTGGATTTGGATTGCTAGGATTTTGTTGAGATTTTGTGTATATTTTCATCAGTGATATTGGCCTGTAATTTTCCATTTTTTGTAGTGTCTTTGGTTTTGGTATCAAGGTGACGATGGCCTCATAGAATGAGTTTGGGAGTGTTCCTTCTGAAATTTGGGGGAAATAATTTCAGAAGGATAAATGTTAATGTTTCTCTAAATATTTGGCAGAATTTGCCCATGAAGCCATCAGGTCCTGGACTTTTGTTTGTTGGGAGTTTTAAAATCACAATTTCAATTTCAGTACTTGTGATTGATATATTCATATTTTCTATTTCTTCCTGGTTCCATCTTGGGAGTAATACGTTTTTAAGAATTTTTACATTTATTTCCAGGTTGTCCATTTTATTGGCATATAGTTGCTTATAGTAGTCTCTTACAATTCCTTGTATTTCTTTACTGTCCACACTGTAAGTTCTTTTCATTTCTAATTTCATTGACTTGAGCCCTCTCCCTTTTTTCCTTGACGAGTCTGGCTAAAGATTTATCAATTTTGTTTATGTTTTCAAAGACTAGCTTTTAGTTTCATCGAACTTTTCTATTGCTTTGTTCATTTGTATTTCATTTATTTGTGCAGTGATCACATGAATGGATAAAGAAGATGTAATACATATATAAAATGGAATATTACTTAGCCAATAAAGACAATGAAATAGTGTCATTTGTAGCAACATGGATGGACCTGGAGATTATCCTAATTAGTGAAATAAGTCAGACAGAGGAAAAACAAATATATGATATTACTATAGATAAAATCTAAAAATGATGATACATGTAAGCTTATTTACAAAACAGAAACAGACTCACAGGCTTAGAGAATAAACTACCTTTATTGGGAGGAAAGGTAGGGGGTAGGGACAGTTTGGGAGTTTGAGATTGATATATACATACTACTATATTTAAAATAGATAAATGACCAGGACCTATTTATTTGGAGGGAATTCTGCTCAAGATTCTGTAGTAACTTAATTGGGAAAATAATTTGAAAAAGGATAGATACCTGTATATGTATAACTGAGTCATTTTGCTGTACACTTGAAACTAATACAACAATGTTAATCAACTATGCTCCAATACAAAATAAAAATTATTTAAAAAGAAAAGAAAAATAAATACAAACAAAAGCTACCCATCCCCATATGTAAAACAGATCAGTATTTGCCAAGGGCAAGGGTGGGAAGAACTTAATGCAAACAAACACAAAAAGCTTTTTATGGTTTATCAAAATGTTCTACATCTTAATTGTGGTGATACTTACACAACTGTATAACTTTTTCAAAATTTATAGACAGTACATGTAAAAGTTGAGAAAATTATGTGCATCTAACCTTAAAAAAAAATCAAAGCTTAATTGAAGCAGATGCTCTACATTCTGGCAAAAGCCTTCCCAAGAAATTATACACAAAATGTCATATGCTTGTTTACTTTTGCCATCCCTTCTCAGCTTGGATATTTAGTATGCTATGTATACAGAATTGAGCTAGTAGACAGGGAGACATGCCTAGCATTTCCTAAAATTAAGTAAACACACACTAGAAAACAATAAGTAAATGACAAAGGAAAGAAGGAAGGAAATAAATAAGGAAGGAAATATTTTCTCTTAATATCACACTGTATCCCCTTTATCTTTCTTCAGTTCAGTTCAGTCGCTCAGTCTTGTCCAACTCTTTGCAACCCCATGAATTGCAGCACGCCAGGCCTCTCTGTCCATCACCAACTCCCGGAGTTCACTCAGACTCATGTCCATCAAGTCAGTGATGCCATCCAGCCATCTCATCCTCGGTCGTCCCCTTCTCCTCCTGCCCCCAATCCCTCCCAGCATCAAAGTCTTTTCCAATGAGTCAGCTCTTCGCATGAGGTGGCCAAAGTACTGGAGTTTCAGCTTTAGCATCATTCCTTCCAAAGAAATCCCAGGGTTGATCTCCTTCAGAATGGACTGGTTGGATCTCCTTACAGTCTTTCTTACACTAGCAGAAATATGCGTTGAGAAAGAAATCTAGGAAAATATTGCCTCCATTTTCTTCCTTCCTTCTCACTTCTTATCTCATCAAATATGGCCTTTTTTCACAAGTTATTTCTTTCTGTTATGGTCAGATATTTTTTAATTACTATTTTAATTATCTACAATCAATATGCTTGTTTACTTTTGCCATCCCTTCTCAGCTTGGATATTTAGTATGCTATGTATACAGAATTGAGCTAGTAGACAGGGAGACATGCCTAGCATTTCCTAAAATTAAGTAAACACACACTAGAAAACAATAAGTAAATGACAAAGGAAAGAAGGAAGGAAATAAATAAGGAAGGAAATATTTTCTCTTAATATCACACTGTATCCCCTTTATCTTTCTTCAGTTCAGTTCAGTCGCTCAGTCTTGTCCAACTCTTTGCAACCCCATGAATTGCAGCACGCCAGGCCTCTCTGTCCATCACCAACTCCCGGAGTTCACTCAGACTCATGTCCATCAAGTCAGTGATGCCATCCAGCCATCTCATCCTCGGTCGTCCCCTTCTCCTCCTGCCCCCAATCCCTCCCAGCATCAAAGTCTTTTCCAATGAGTCAGCTCTTCGCATGAGGTGGCCAAAGTACTGGAGTTTCAGCTTTAGCATCATTCCTTCCAAAGAAATCCCAGGGTTGATCTCCTTCAGAATGGACTGGTTGGATCTCCTTACAGTCTTTCTTACACTAGCAGAAATATGCGTTGAGAAAGAAATCTAGGAAAATATTGCCTCCATTTTCTTCCTTCCTTCTCACTTCTTATCTCATCAAATATGGCCTTTTTTCACAAGTTATTTCTTTCTGTTATGGTCAGATATTTTTTAATTACTATTTTAATTATCTACAATCTGTTGATGTCTTATTGTCTAGGTTTTTGTTTTGTTTTGTTTAGTGTTCCATATGCTCTTGAAAAAAAAAAAGTGTACTCTATTACAGGTGGGTGAAATAGTCTTCATAATTGTCAATTAGATAAATTTGGTTGAAAATATTGTTCAGGTCTTGGATATCTTTACTCATTTTCTGATTGTTTGTTTATTACTGAAAAAAGATTGTCGAAGTCTCAAACTACATATGTGATGTGATGTACTTCGCTTTTCAGTATTGTCAGTGTTTGTTTCATGTATTTTGGAGCTCTGTTGCTTGATGTACACACATTTAGGATTATTATGACTTCTTTATCCCTGGTTATATTCTTTTTACTCAAGTATACATTATTTTATATTAATGCAACCTCTCCAGCTTTCTCTTGATGTCGGTGTACATCAAGAGAAATGGTTTTCTATCATTTTATTTTTAATTTTTATTTAAAATGAATTTCTTATGGACATCAGGCGGTTGGGTGATGTTTTCTAACTCACAATCTGATCATCTCTTTCCATTTTTTTAGATCTCATTTAGATTTAACTTAATTTTTTATAAGGTACCATATAGCGCTCTCATTGTACTTTTTTTTTTCTTTTGTCCACTCTGTTTTGTTTTTCCTTTGGTCCCACATTTGTGGCTTGTTTTTGATTATATGAATTTTTTAGGTGCTATTTATTTACCATTGGAATTTTTATTTTTACCTAAACCCAAAGATTTGCTGTTTCTGTTGCTCTTCCATCATTCTCAAATTTCCAAGTAACTCTCTTATATTTTTACCTTTATACTAAATTATATTCTTTAGTTCTTCTTTTAGAACAATCTCAATGGAAGAAAATTTTCTTAGTTTTCCTTCATTCAGGACTTCATTAAGCCTTCATGCCTGGACGTCATAATTTTTGTTGTGAAATAGCTCTGATAAAACCCCAAGATAAGACCTGTAGGTTAATATACATAATTAAAAGATCTTTTTCAGCTCACTATCTCTCTCAGAATTTTCCCCACATTCCTTGCCATCTGTTCAAGGGGCAAGGGCCATCTTTTCACTTTTCCTGGCTAGAAAATTGGTTCTATATTAGACTTTTGGCTACTGTGTCACCAAGAAGCAACATGACTAGGGCCAAGCCTTGGTCCAAAACCAACAGAGATAAAGAAGTGTAGGGGCAACAGAAGTAATTTTTACTCTATGATAATTGTTTGTCCAAGTTTTCACAACCCTTCATGATACATGTGTTTTTGAGTACTTTCAATAGTCCTCAGCTAATTGTTTCTCTTGTAACTTTTTCTTTTATTCACTGATTGATTGCATGCTTAATGTCCATGAGTCTGCAAATTTCCCAGTTTACTTGCTATTATTGAATTCAAACTTTATCCAGCTGTAGTTGGGAAGTTACTTTATTCAATAACTTTTAAAGTCCATTTAGATTCTGATTTGTAGCCTAATATATGGTCTATCATGAAAAATGTCTCATGAGCACTTGAGAAAAATTATTGGTTAGAGTGTTCTCTATATGTTTATAGGATTCAGTTGGCTTTTTGTATTATTTAGTTCTTCTGTTTACTTACTTATCTTCTGTCTGGTTGTTCTATAATTATTGAGAGTTGAATATTGAAATCTCCAACCATTTTTATAGAATTGTCTAGTCCCTTAAGCTCTACCATTTTTTTTTTTTTTTTGCTTTATATGTTTTGATGGTATGTTACTAGATACATAAATATTTACAATTGTTAAATCAACTGACTGTATTAAACCTTTTATTAAATATCTATTGTCCCCATCTATCCTTTTTTTAATTTAAAAATCTAATTTATTTCTGATATTAGTAAAGCCTCTATTGTCCTCTTTTGCATGGAACTATTGCATGGAATATCACTTACTGTCCCTTTACTTTCAATCTATTCATATTTGGATCTAATGGGACTCTCATTGATACTATAAAATCAAATCATGTTTCATCCATTTTGCCATTCTCTTGCTTTTTGATTGGAGAGTTTAATACTTTAATGGTTAAACTGATCACCAGTAAGGAGAGAATTGCTTCTGTCATTTGCTATTTTTTATATGCCCTATACATTTTGTTCCCCATTTTTTGGCATTATAAACATTTTTGGGTTTAACTAATTTTTTGTAAGAAAATATTTAAATTCCTTTTTATTTCATTTTGTACATATTTTACAGCTATTTTGGGGGTTTCCATGGAGATTACATCTAACCTTCTAAGTTTATAACACACTATTTGAATAATTAGCATCTTAACCTCAATAACATACAAAAACTTTACTCCTTTACAGCTCTGTCCACACTTCTTTGGTTATTGACGTCACAATATTATGTCTTTATACATCATGTGTCCCAAAACATAAACTAATTCTTTTAAACTTTAATCTCTTAAATTATGCAGAAAGCAAAAATTATACAGAGTTATAAACCAAAGTTACAATAGTATTAGCATCTAGATGATTTCAATATATATACATATAGGTCTCTGAGATCACATTCAAAACATAGGAGGACTGAAAATATTACAATATTACTGGCTTTATGTATTTTACAAATTTAATGCATTTTTCATGTTTTTGTTTTTTGAGTTCCTGTCTCTTATACACATCTAGATGTGTATAAGAGAATCAAAATCACTAATTATCAGTTCAGTTCAGTTCAGTTCAGTCACTTAGTCATGTCCCACTCTTTGTGACCTGTCTCTTATACACATCTCAATATTACTGGCTTTATGTATTTTACAAATTTAATGCATTTTTCATGTTTTTGTTTTTTGAGTTCTCTATTTCTTTATATGATTTCACATTATTGTCTAGTGTCTTTTTATTTCACCCTGAAGAATTCTCTTGAACATTTTCAGAGGACAGTTTTGGTGGTAAGAAAGCTCAGATTTTATTTAATTAAATAATCATTTATTCTCTGTAACTCTTGAAGAACATTTTTAAGGGATATAGGATTCTTGGTTAACTTTTTTTAGCACTTTGAATATATTGGTCCAATGATCTCTAACCTCACTATTTTTGATGAGAAATCTGCTCATAATATTTTGATGATTTCTTGTATGTGATAAGTCATTTCTCTCTTGCTGATTGCAAGACTCTCTTTTTCTTTCTTTGTTTCTAAAGGTTGACTAAAATGTCTAGGTGTGTTCCTTTTGGAGTTAATAATATTCAGAATTTGTTGAACTTCTTGGATATTTTTCTTTATTTCTTTTCTTAAATCTGGGAAGTTTACAAGCATTGTTTCCTCTATCTTTTCTCTCTCGAGCTCCCACAATGAATATTTGGACCTGCTTGTTTGTGTCCCATGATTTTCTTGGACTCTGATTACTTTTTCAGTCTTTTTTATGTTCCTTATAATGAATAATTTCCATTTTTCATCTTCAGGTTCACTGATTATTTCTTCTCCTTGGGCAAAACTGTATTCAAATACCTCTAATAAATTTTTAATTTTAGAGATTGTACTTTTCAAGTCCAGATTTTTTCTTTTGCAATATTTTCTCTTTATTGATATTTCCACTTTGCTTATTAATCATTCTCTAACTTACTTACATCTTTTTTTGTTTATTCAAACATTGTCAAACAGCTGTTTTAAAGTTTTTCTAAATTGATCTGCTGGCGGACCTTTTCCAGGTTTCTGTGATGGCATCCCACTCCAGTCCTCTTGCCTGGAAAATCCCATGGATGGAGGAGCCTGGTAGGCTGCAGTCCATGGAGTCGCGAAGAGTTGGACACGACTGAGCGACTTCCCTTTCACTTTTCACTTTCATGCATTGGAGAAGGAAATGGCAAGCCACTCCAATGTTCTTGCCTGGAGAATCCCAGGGATGGGGGAGCCTGGTGGGCTGCCATCTATGGGGTCACACAGAGTCGGACATGACTGAAGTGACTTAGTATAGTATAGTATTGGTTATTTAAATCTATTTTTTCCTTTGTTTGAACTATAATTTTCTACTTTTTAGAATACCTTGTGGCTTTTTGTTGAAAACTTTACATTTATATTTAATAGCAAGCTAACCCTGGAAATCAGATTCTTCTTGTTCAACAAGGTTTGCTGTTTTTTTGTCATTGCTTTTTAAAATTCTTATATCTTTATTTTGTATATTGTGAGCTGTCTCTGTACTAAATAAGAATCACCTGAGGTGTAAAAGTAAGGTATTCTTTGGTCTTTTCTAAGTCTGCACCATTTCCTGGGCTTGCATGATTATTTCCTCATTTTCTCTGTTTATATATTTGCTTCTGCATAGCTTGTCTTTAAAATCTGACTCACAAAAAAGAAAAAAAAAGTTTTTAAAAATATAGAGGATGGAGAGAAAAGGCACTGGAACTTTAAATTCCGTACAAGTCATTTCAGCTATAGAGGGAGGAGTTTGCAACATGTAAGGAAGAGTAGTAAAAATGTACACTGGGCTTGCAATCTGTACCTTTGTGATCAGAAGCAGCTATCCAAGCATAGATCCCACTTATTTGGAAGATAGGTTCTATTTTTCAAACCTTACCCATTGCAAGCTGTGTGTAAGCTGTTTAAGGACTATGTGTCCAACTATCTACCACAGGTCTGGGGTGGAATAAGGGTAGCTGCTAATGTGTTAAGAGCTGAAATTAACAGGAATTAGTCTCAAGTTACCCTCCAAGTCTTTCCTGCAAAATGCAAGCCTTCTATGCACTCCAGAATTACAAAATGGTCACATCAGGAAAAAAACTAAGATCATGGCATCTGGTCCCATCACTTCATGGCAAATAGATGGGGGAAAATGGAAACAGTGGCAGATTTTCTTTTCTTGGACTCCAAAATAACTGTGGGTGGTGACTGGAGCATGAAATTGGAAGAAAAGCTATGACAAACCTAGACAGTATATTAAAAAGCAGAGACATCACTTGCCAACAAAGGTCCATATAGTCAAAGCTATGGCTTTTCCTGTAGTCATGTGTGGATGTGAGAGTTGGACCATAAGGAAGGCTAAGCACCAAATAATTGATGCTTTTGAATTGTGGTGCTGGAGAAAACTTTTGAGAGTCCTTAGGATAGCAAGGAGATCAAACCAGTCAATCCTAATGGAAATCAATCCTGAATACACAATGGAAGGACTGATGCTAAAGCTGAAGCTCCAATACTTTGACATCTCGTGCAAAAAGACCCTGATGCTGGAAAAGATTGAGGAAAGGAGGAAAAGGGGGCAATAGAGGATGAGATGGTTGGATGGCATCACCAACTCAGTGGACACAAGTTTGAGCAAACTCCGGGAGATAGTGAAGGACAAGGAAACCTGGCATATTGTAGTCCAAGGAGTTGCAAAGAGCTGGACATGAAGTTAGTGACTAAACAACAACTATACATTAGGCAAATTCTGCCAGTGAGATTATTATTTAGATGGGGAGACAAATTCCTGATGCTTCCTATGACACTATCATTCCAGAATCTTCTCTGTTGTCTAATTGCTTTTTGTATTTTCTTCAGAATTTTCTGTTCTATTCAGCAGGAAAGAAAGATTATAGTAGACATTTAATTTCAGCCAGAATCATTTATATAGTTGTTTAAAGCTACATGCATATGTAACTTTGATTGAAATAAATAAAATGAATAATATAATATTATTTCTGCCATTTTTCAAAAATATAAATTCAATATCATTATACAAATAAATATAAATTATATTTCATATTCCTTCATTAGTATTATCAAATGTATTATGTACTGGAAAAATGAAAAGTGAAAGTGAATGTTGCTCAGTTGTGTCTGGCTTTTTGGGAGCCCAAGTACTATACAGTCCATGGAATTCTCCAGGCCAGAATACTAGAGTGGGTAATTGTTCCCTTCTCCAGTGGATCTTCCCAACCCAGGGATCGAACCCAGGTCTCACATATTGCAGGCAGATTCTGTACCAGTTGAGCCATCAGGAAAGACCATACAGGAACAAAGAAGAAAAATAAGTGTATTTATTCTCTGTATTAAATTTCTTTGAAAATTTTCTGATTATAAATAAATTATCTTTTAAAACAATTTTTTCTCAAGACATACAGATGTCCAGAAGGCACATCAGAAGATGCTCAAAATCACTAATTATCAGTTCAGTTCAGTTCAGTTCAGTCACTTAGTCATGTCCCACTCTTTGTGACCCCATGAATCACAGCATGCCAGGCCTCCCTGTCCATCACCAACTCCCGGAGTTCACCCAAGCTCATGTCCATCAAGTTGGTGATTCCATCCAGCCATCTCATACTCTGTCATCCCCTTCTCCTCCTGCCCCCAGTCCTCCCAGCATCAGAGTCTTTTCCAATGAGTCAACTGTTTGCATCAGGTGGCCAAAGTATTGACGCTTCAGCTTTAGCATCAGTCCTTCAAAAGAACACCCAGGACTGATCTCCTTTAGAATGGACTGGGTGGATCTCCTTGCAGTCCAAGGAACTCTCAAGAGTCTTCTCCAACACCACACTTCAAAAGCATCAATTCATCAGCGCTCAGCTTTCTTCACAGTCCAACTCTCACATCCATACATGACCACTGGAAAACAATAGCCTTGACTAGACAGATCTTTGTTGGCAAAGTAATGTCTCTATTTTGAATATGCTATCTAGGTTGGCCATAACTTTCCTTCCAAGGAGTAAGCTTATTCTAATTTCATGGTTGCATTCACCATCTACAGTGATTTTGGAGCCAAAAAAAGAGAAAACTAAAGTGTGACATAGTTTCCACTGTTTCCCTATGTATTTCCCATGAAGTCATGGAACCAGTTGCCGAGATCTTCATTTTCTGAATGCTGAGCTTTAAGCCAACTTTTTCACTCCCCACTTTCACTTTCATCAAGAGGCTTTTGAGTTCCTCTTCACTTTCTGCCATAAGGGTGGTGTCATCTGCATATCTGAGGTTATTGATATTTCTCCCGGCAATCTTGATTCCAGCTTGTGTTTCTTCCAGCCCAGCGCTTCTCATGATGTACTCTGCATATAAGTTAAATAAGCAGGGTGACAATATACAGCTTGGTGTATTTGGAACCAGTCTGTTGTTCCACGTCCAATTCTAACTGTTACTTCCTGACCTGCACATAAATTTCTCAAGAGGCAGGTCAGGTGGTCTGGTATTCCAATCTCTTTCAGAATTTTCCACAGTTTATTGTGATCCACACAGTCAAAGGCTTTGGCATAGTCAATAAAGCAGAAATAGATGTTTTTCTGGAACTCTCTTGCTTTTTCCATGATCCAGCGGATGTTGGCAATTTGATCTCTGGTTCCTCTGCCTTACCTAAAACCAGATTTAACATCTGGAAGTTTACAGTGCATGTACTGCTGAAGCCTGGCCTGGAAAATTTTGAGCATTACTATACTAGCATGTGAGATGAGTGCAATTGTGCAGTAGTTTGAACATTCTTTGGCATTGCTTTTCTTTGGGATTGCAATGAAACCTGACCTTTTCCAGTCTTGTAACCACTGCTGAGTTTTCCAAATTTGCTGGCTTATTGAGTGCAGCACTTTCACCATCATCTTTCAGGATTTGAAATAGCTCAACTGGAATTTGATCACCTCCCCTAGCTTTGTTCGTAGTGATGCTTTCTAAGGCCCACTTGACTTCACATTTGAGGATGTCTGGCTCTAGGTGAGTGATCACACCATCATGATTATCTTGGTCATGAAGATCTTTTTTGTATAGTTCTGTGTATTCTTGCTACCTCTTTCTGCTACTGTTAGGTCCCTACCATTTCTGTCCTTTATTGAGGCCATCTTTGCACGAAATGTTCCCTTGGCATCTCTAATTTTCTTGAAGAGATCTCTAGTCTTTCCCATTCTGTTGTTTTCCTCTATTTCTTTGCATTGATCGCTGAAGAAGGCTTTCTTATCTCTTCTTGCTATTCTTTGGAACTCTGCATTCAGGTGCTTATATCTTTCCTTTTCTCCTTTGCTTTTCACTTCTCTTCTTTTCACAGCTATTGTAAGGCCTCCCTAGATAGCCATTTTGCTGTTTTGCATTTCTTTTCTATGGGGACGATCTTGATTCCTGTCTCATGTACAATGTCACAAACCTCCATCCATAATTCATCAGGCACTCTATCTACCAGATCTAGGCCCTTAAATCTATTTCTCACTTCCACTATATAATCATAAAGAATTTGATTTAGGTCATACCTGAATGGTCTAGTGGTTTTCCATACTTTCTTCAATTTAAGTCTGAATTTGGCAATAAGGAGTTCAT
The DNA here is from genome assembly GCA_006410635.1 of Cephalophus harveyi. Lineage (NCBI taxonomy): Eukaryota > Metazoa > Chordata > Mammalia > Artiodactyla > Bovidae > Cephalophus > Cephalophus harveyi. The sequence continues at coordinate 35,328 of SJYT01049684.1, forward strand.
GATCTGAGCCACAGTCAGCTCCCAGTCTTGTTTTTGTTGACTGTATAGAGCTTCTCCATCTTTGGCTGCATACAATATAATCAATCTGATTTCAGTGTTGACCATCTGGTAATGTCCATGTGTAGAGTCTTCTCTTGTGTTGTTGAAAGAGGGTGTTTGCTATAACCAGTGCGTTCTCTTGGAAAAACTCTATTAGCCTTTGCCCCGCTTCATTCCGTATTCCAAGGCCAAATTTGCCTGTTACCCCAGGTGTTTCCTGATTTCCTATTTTTGCATTCCAGTCTGCTATAATGAAAATGACATCTTTTTTGGGTGTTAGTTCTAAAAGGTCTTGTAAGTCTTCACAGAACCATTCAACTTCAGCTTCTTCAGCATTACTGGTTGGGGCATAGACTTGTATTGCTGTGATATTGAATGGTTTGCCTTGGAAATGAACAGATATCATTCTGTTGTTTTTGAGATTGCATCCAAGTACTGAATTTCGGACTCTTTTGTTGACCATGATGACTACTCCCTTTCTTCTGAGGGATTCCTGCCCACAGTAGTAGATATAATGGTCATCTGAGTTAAATTCACCCATTCCAGTCCATTTTAGTTCACTGATTCCTAGAATGTCAATGTTCACTCTTGCCATCTCCTGTGTGAACACTTCCTGTTTGCCTTGATTCATGGACCTAACATTCCAAGTTCCTATGCAATATTGCTCTTTCAAGCATCAAACCTTGCTTCTATCACCAGTCACATCCACAACTGCGTATGTTTTTGCTTTGGCTCCATCCCTTCATTCTTTCTGGAGTTTTTTCTCCATTGATCTCCAGTAACATATTGGGCACTTACCGACCTGGGGAGTTCTCCTTTCTGTATCTTATCATTTTGCCTTTTCATACTGTTCATGGTGTTCTCAAGGCAAGAATACTGAAGTGATTTGCCATTCCCTTCTCCAGTGGACCACATTCTGTCTGACCTCTCCACCATTACCCACCCATCTTGTGTGGCCCCACACAGTATGGCTTAGTTTCATTGAGTTAGACACGGCTCTGGTCCGTGTGATTAGATTTGTAAATCAAAATTATATTGAACTACCACCTCACACCAGTCAGAATGACCATCATTAAAAAGTCCACAAACAGTTAATGCTAGAAAAGGGACACCTCCTACATTGTTGGTAGGAATGTAAATTGGTATAACAAACATGGAGATTGGTTTGGAGGTACCTTAAAAAACTAAAAAGGAGCTACCACATAATATATCAGTTCCATTGCTGGGCTTATATCTGGAGAAAACCATAATTCAAAAAGGATTATGTTACTGAATATTCATTGCAGCACCATTTAAAATAGCCAGGAAATGGAAGCAACCTAAATGTTTATAAAAGTTCAATAGAGGAGTAGATTAAGAAGATATGGTACATATCTGCACTAGACTACTACTCAGATACAAAAAGAATAAAATAATGCCATTTGCAGCAACATAGATAGACCTAGAGATTATCATTTTAACTGAAATCAGGCAGAGAATAACAAATATCCTAAGATGTGGCTCATACATATTATCTAATTTTAAAAATGACACAAATGACTTATTTGCAAAGAAGAAACACTTGTAAATATTGAAGCAAACTTATGGTTACCTAGGTCTTCCCTGGTGGCTCAGAGGGTAAAGCATCTGCCTGTAGTACGGGAGACCATGGTTCGATCCCTGGGTTGCGAAGATCCCCTGGAGAAGGAAATGGCAACCCATTCTGTTACTCTTGCCTGGAAAATCCCATGGACAGAGAAGCCTGGTAGGCTACAATCCATGGGGTCGCAAAGAGTCAGACACGACTAAGTGACTTCACTTTTCACTTACGGTTACCTATGGGGAAGCATGAGAAGGGGAGGGATAAATCAGGACCTTGGAATGAACATACACACACTATTATGTATAAGATAGATAACCAATGAGGACCTACTGTATAGCAATACCAACTGTATATTGATATTATAAATCAACTATATTCCAGTAATTTTTTTAAAACTCAGACAAAAAACATAGTTTATCAATCTGTTCTATACATTTCAGTATTTATTTTTATGAATTTTAGAAATCCTGAATTGAGAAAAATTAGCACAATATTCTGGACCTTATAGTGAATAGTTAGAAGGGCATCATATTTTATCATGGCAATCTTTCCATATTATATCTAAATAGATTAGAATTTTATAAAACCATTTTAAAGTATCTTTTAATTGTCCATCTGTATTAATATTATTTAATAGTCTTAATAAAAAATCATTCCATAGAATTAATTAGGAA
>SJYT01049684.1:46671-57751 GCA_006410635.1 Cephalophus harveyi
GCTGGTGCACTGGGATGACCCAGAGAGATGATATGGGGAGGGAGGTGGGAGGGGGGGTTCAGGATTGGGAACTCATGTACACCTGTGGTGGATTCATGTCAATGTGTGGCAAAACCAATACAGTATTGTAAAGTAAAATAAAAAAATAAATAAAATTTTAAACAACAACAACAAAAAACTTATGGTTGCCAAAGGAGTAGGGGGGTAGTGGGAGATATAAATTAGGAGGCTGGGATTAGCATATATACACTATTATGTATAAAATAAACAACAAGAACCTACTGTATAGCACAAAGAACTATACTCAATATTCTGTAATAACCTATAAGGGAAAAGAATCTGAAAAAAGAAAAACATATATATATACATATATGTATACATATACATACAGCATGATTATACAGTGATAATCAGTGTATAACCAATTATAGTGTTATGTATATGCATATATATGTATATGTGTATATATATATAACTGAATCACTGCTGTATACCTGAAACTAACAGGAAGTTGTAAATAAACCATACTTCAATAATAAATAAATGAAATAAACAAAGTAAAACAAAAAAATGCATGATATGGAGTAAAACTTTTAGATAAAGTTGTTTAAAAATGAAAAAAAAAAAAAAAAGCCTTCATGCAATTACTCACACATGCCATGCTCTGTCTCGATTCTGTTCTTTCCTCCATGTATATTACTTCTGCTTGAATGTAAATAGACATAAATCATATGTGCTTAATACAGTCTAGGCAAAGGTATGGAGACACAAAAATAACTTTCTAAATCCATTTATGTTTAATTTTGGTGAATACTTTAAAAGTTGAGATACACCTTGTACCCTGGTTGTATCTTCATAAGTAACAGAAAGTAATCTCTGAGTTTTAATTGCTGCTTTACTTTAAAATATTTTTGCTTACTTTCAGGGACAGACTAGAGAAAAACTTTTCATAGAGAAATTTATTTGAATTGATTCTAACTTTAAAACTTGTAGCAAATTCTTAGTAATTCATAAGTAAAGAGGGTGCTGAATCTTCATATTAATCCCAAACATCCCTTTCTTATTAAACCTCAAGAGATAGCACACAATTTTCAAACAGAAGGCAATTTAGCCCTTTTTGTGCTTAGAATATTACCCATCACTTTGGATAGGCAGGCTTCCTTAATTGCTTTGTTGCAAAAACAATTTATGTGCTTTTTTAATGAGTTTAATTTTCTTTTAAGTTTTTCTTATAAAAACATGCAGCATGGTAAAATCAAATAAATTATCCACATAACCAACTCTATTCTTTCTTCTTCTATCAATAACACTAAATCCCTTAAGAATCAGACTCAGCAAGGCATGTTGTATAGAAAAATCATATGTTGGTAGAAAATTCAAAAAAGGAAAAAATTACTACCTCTATTATAAATCTCTCCCTCTTCTCTTGAATTGTCATTGTAAATAGGCAATTCTGTAAACCTAAATTGTAAAGATTATGGCCTGAAATACTACTAAAGATAACTGAGTTTACAGTGTGTATATGAAGCTTTTTCATAGCTAACTTCAGAGAAATTTTCTTTTTAAAAACCATGGACATCTTTCAACTGACAACAAAAATGTTTTGGTTTCATTTTTTTTCTTTTCATTCCAAAGTAGCCATAAATGGGAAAGAAAATATTGGGCATGGGATACAAAAGAGGCCCAAGATATTAAACTACTTGACTGATCCCACTTAGATACTATTTATAGCACAGGAATTTAACTAGTCGTGTCCACATCTTTGCGATGGTAGCCCACAGGCTCCTCTGTCCATGGGATTTTCCAGGTTAGAATACTAGAGTGGGTTGCCATGCCCTCCTCCAGGGGATTTTCCTGAACCAGGGATCCAACCTGCATCTGGAGTTGGAAAAATTAATGCAGATATTCCAGTTGACCAAGGGATACTAATGTGCATTTCTTTTCATGAGAAAATGACATCCGAGGACACCATTGGCAGAGTTTGTTAAACTGTTTTGTGGTCACACTGAACACATGAGTATGCTTGCATATCCAAGCTTTAGCTTTCACTTAGGGGCTATACAGTCCTGTACTTCCTTTAGACATTAAAGTCTTACAGTGGGCTGGGAAATGTAACACTTTGATGTTGGAATTTGCTAAATAGATCTCTGCGGTGCTGCCTAAACACTTTCTTTCTCCATCCTAGTCCTGCCAAAAGCTTTTTTTTTTTTTTTCCAGGATGGCAAGTCATGCATCTCAAACGGCATGTTCCTTGATCTCCTTCCAAGGGTGAATGAGGGCAGACATTTAAGCTTCTGAAATGACTTATTAAGGATCTCTCCTTCTGAACTGGCCACTTTCAGTGGAGCTCACAGCCCACTAACAAATCTTATTACACTCTGTAGATTAAAGCAAGCCCAGGAAACTGAACAAAATGTCCCTCTTTGTGACATTTACTAGTACTGTTTTTATGATCCTTATTTAATATAAATGCTCAGACAGCTTTTGCTTCAGAGCAGATGAAATGACTGGTTCAAGCTGTTAGCATTAAAACAAAGAGTGATCACATTTCCCTTATAAATCAGAATTAAGTGGTCTCTACACCTTGTAGGGAATAAGAAGGCCACTAATGACTACCATGGATTCCATGTGGTGGCCATGTTTCTAAGCAGAGGAACTACAGCCTGGGTAGAATGAGTTATCACTTGATAGATTCTGAAACAGATCCAAAAACAGTCCCTGAAACTTCTGGAAACAATGCTGGTAAACAGGTAGGTTTGACATTCAGCAAAAGAGTCAACTAAACAAAGGCATCACACACATACACACACCATAATTAAAGTAGAAAGTTTAGTCGTAAAGCAATTTTTGAAGACTAGGACACAAAAATTTTTAATACCCAAAAGTAATTTGTACTAAACTAATATACAAGCCAGTATCAAAGGCTCTCTACATTTATTTGCCTTAATGTAAAAATCTATTTAACAATATATTTCTTAATCCCTATATTAGAATTTACACTTTGCAAATGCAGTATTTTATCTTTCTATACACTATTGGTGTTATATTGTGTAATTTTAAGAATCAAAATGACAGAACTAAAGATGGCTAATTTTAAACTTTCTTTCCTGTTATAAAGCAGATTCATTGCATGCACTGTTTATTCAAATAGGAATCAGATAATCATGACCAGTGCTAAATATCCCCTCTTTAAAGTGAAATTTGATTGTCATCTGAAATTTGGTCATTGTATGATTTTTCATCTTTATTCACATTACTTTATGTAACTTCAAAGAATTTAAACACATGTCTATACTTATCCTAGATGAATGAAAACTTGCTTTTCTCTGCTTCCAAGTCCTCAATGAGATTGGTTAGAGAAAGTCAAAGTGGGGGTGAGAGATGCTATTACTGTAGATCCACGATCGAAACACTGTCTAAATTTTCAGTTTCCCAGTTACCTTGACTTTGTTTCTTTCCTTGCTTATTAATTAAGTTATGAAGTGGGACTAACAACAATACCAACGAAAACAGATACAGAAACTTCATCACAATTGAAGTATCACCTGATTGAAATCTACTAACAACTTTGCCATGAAAGAGTTCATTGAATTGGCACAATTCATTCTCATTTCATCTGTATTTCCCTCTCTTTAAAATAGCTTTGAATGGAGTAATTTCTCTTTGGTAAAAATATAAGAGGTATAGTTCTTTCTTCTGCCTCCTGAATTTTCCTCTCAGACAGGCTTGTATTTTTGTTCTTCATCTTGAAAGGCTTCTTCTCTCTAAATTAATGATCTGTGTGTGCCTGCTGCTTTTACTTTACAATTGTTTTGAGTGAGGAGAGAATACAGAAAAGCAAAGACATGCTTTCTTCTCCTCTCATTTGAAGGGCTTGCCATGAATTATTTTGAAATATCAGACTCACAGAGAAGCATGAATCATGCCAAGTGTAATATAATGTAATTTTTTACATCTTAAGGATAGTTTGGACCATATTCATTTACTCATTCATTCATTCAACAAATATTGATTGAGAATCTTCCATTTGACAAGTATTTTTCTGTATGCTGGGGATATAAAAATACAATATCATACTCAAGTAACTTAAAATGTCTAAAGGCAAAAAAATTAAATAAATCAACAGTTGTACAGTTGTACAGTTGTTCTTTACAGTTGTAAAGAAATTTGGCTCAAAGACAAAAGTTTGCTATGTATACCATAGGAGCACAGAGGCTTGCAGGGAACATCTACAAAAGCCTTGGGGTAAATAAGCAAGAGGTTACCATACATATATACATGCATGCATACATACACACACACACACATACACACACACATACTCACATACACTTCATGTGACCATTATATATTTAAGTAAACTAAATTTCTGGATTATCTCTGAAGCCAGGTTGCCTGGGTAAACACCCTTACCTTTGCTGTGGCCATGCTCCATACCCAAGATTTGTCACCTGTAAAACATTTTTTAAAATAGTACTAATATAACAAGATTGTTGAAAGTATTAATGAAAAAATACACAGCATGTGCTTTGAATAGATCCTGGCATGTAGTAAGCAATCAACAAATATTAGCAGCTATTACTTTTGTAATCCTGCTTTGTGTGATTGGACTTCCCTGGTGGCTCAGATGGTAAAGAATCTGCCTGCAATCCAGGAGATCTGGGTTCAATCCCTGGGTTGGGAAGATCCCCTAGAGAAGGAATGGCTACCCACTCCAGTATTCTTGCCTGGAGAATTCCATGGACAGAGGAGCCTGGCAGACTACAGTCCATGGGGACGCAAAGAGTCAGACACGACTGAGCAACTAACATATTTCACACTTTCTGTGACTAATATGCATTGATTTAAAAAACAAGGAGATCATGTTGATAAGCAACATATTTGCTAAAATATAAACTATCTCCCAAGATAATTACTGTGAACAATATGTTTATCTAGACTCATTTAGAAAATTATTCAGTGTGCTTTTGCTCGTCTGTATATGCATGTGTTTAAAACATATTGACGTTTCATACATTAAGGAGTCTTATTTCACTTACCAAATTACTGTAAACTTCATCTCAAGGTAATACATTTAATTTTCAACATTTTTGATGACAATAGTATTACACTGAATAGGTAGGTGTCTGATAACATCTTCCTGGGTTTCTCAGTGTTAAATAATCTGCCTGCCAATGCAGGAGACATAAGAGATATAAGAGAAGCCGTTTAGACCCCTGGGTCAAGAAGATCTCATGGAGAAGGGAATGATAATTCAATCCAGTATTCTTGCCTGAAAAGCCCCATGCTAATCTTCTATTGTGGAACACTTTATATTGATACCTTATTTTCACTTATTAAAACAAAAGGCTATGATGAATATCTTTGTAATTTATATATGGTATAAATACTTGTGCTTTAGGATTGACTTCTAGAAGTTGGGATTGCTCTCTCAAATGCAACACAACTCTATAAATTCATGGAGTATTATATATTAAGCTTTAAAATGAAACTCTACTATAAAAGTCACTCTAAATCTGCAACTAAGTTTAAACTAAATTTTTTTAAAGTGCCAATAAACAGCTAATATGAATAAAGAATGTTCCTACACTTGGCATGCAGCCAATCATCACTCACTCAACTCTATATAACCATTAACTTCCATAGAAGAAGTATGGGGAAAAACTCATGGAAGTTGTACAGGTTTACCTCCCTTCCTATGTAAAGGAAGCATACTTGTATGATTCATTATTTCTTTTGTGATTCTGTCTCATACACTCTTTGCATAAATTTAAACTCTAGGCTTTTTTATCTGCGGTTGTGGATTATTGGGAGTGAGAATAGGTATTTGTGAAAGAGCTTTCCCAAAGTCACGACAGAATTAACTTGTATTATTACTTTCTAGAAAATAGGGACATTTAGACCAGTCTTAATTTCTTTGTTCTCTGTTGAAAAATAATTAAGCTCCATAAATTTCAATACCCTTTTGAAGCTTTATATTTTACATCGAAGTTACAAAACTTTAAAAAGTATTTTTAAAAGCATCCTTTCCTCTTAAGGGGTGTTGCATCTTTTAATTTGGATGATAACTAAATATTTGATTTGCACTCATGAATATTTATATGCTCAGGAAGTATCTGAAAAACAACAACAATATTTCAAAGCAACTAAATTAAAAATAACACTTTTCTTCATCTGCATGTTTGGCATGAACAATGAGTCAGACTTTTGCTCCTGATCCTGTGCCAATTACTTATTTCAATATGGAGATGAGTCTTGGTGAAGCTGGTGCTGGGGGAATCTTCACATATTTACAGCGCTTCTCTCCCTAAATCAAGCACATATACTCTATAAAGACATACATTCTGTGATTTAAAGTTATCTCTTTCATTCTGAAAATAGCCCTAGGATTTCAGCATTTGAACTCCATTTCTCAGATGAGAAAAAGGAGGATCAGAGAAATAAGCTAGATTTTGAAACCTAGTATCTTAAACTCAAAATTCCCAAATTTCCATTTCAGATTACTGCATCTTATTTTCTTATTTAACTTCAGTTCACTTCAGTCACTCAGTTGTGTCCAACTCTTTGAGACCCCATGGACTGCAGCATGCCAGGCCTCTCTGTCCATCACCAACTCCTGGAGTTTACTCAAACTCACGTCCATGGAGTTGGTGATGCTATCCAACCATCTCATCCTCTGTCATCCCCTTCTCCTCCCACCTTCAATCTTTGCCAGCATAAGGGTCTTTTCAAATAAGTCAGCTCTTCACATCAAGTGGCCAAAGTACTGGAGTTTCAGCTTCAGCATCAGTCCTTCCAAGGAATATTCAGGACTGATTTCCTTTAGGATTGACTGGTTGGATTTCCTTGCAGTCCAGGGGACTCTCAACCAGAAAGATTGTTTATATCACAGATAACACACTCCCAAGATGAGCGAAATGCTACCATGTAACTTAGTTGGCTAGGGTACCAATCTTTGTTCCCGTGCCCGGATCCTCTTTCTTTAATTTTTAGACTTATTAAATTTTCCTCTTACACTGCAATCAATAGAATATTATTTGTAGGGTACAGATATTTATGTTTTTATAGTTGTTCCCAATCATAAACAATTTTTGTAATGAAAAATTTCCTGTTTGTGTAACCTTATATGGAGATACTTTGTAAATGTAAGATAGATTCTAATACCATATTATCTTCTAGAAATGTTGTATTATAGCAACTCACCTTTCCAAAGTGACCTTTGAGAGAGCCCAATTCTGTACATTGCTGACAGAATACATGACTTTGATTTTTTTTTTAAGATTTCAAATTTGATAAGTAAAGACTCTATTTTCTTGTTTTTGATTGTATTTCCTTTCATATAATTAGAGGCTTCTTAATTTTTGGTTACTGACCAATTGTACTTCCTCTTCATGGATAGCTTAGTTATAATCTTTGACATTATTTCCTCTTGATTGTGTCTTTTTTAAAATCAATTTTTAGAAGGCTATCAAATATTAAGAACACATAAAGTATCAATTTACTATGTAAATAATAGCTATATTTTCTCAATTTATTGTGTGTCCTCTTATTTTGTTTGGGTATATTTATTATTCAGGCATTTTAACTTGTGTATAGTCAAGCCTGTCAGTCTTTTTGTGGTTTCTGGGTTTTCTGACCTATTTAAAATGTTCTCTTTCTCTACAGAGCATTCAGATATTATTTTATATTCTTCTAACATTCTTATTAGTTAATATGTTTCCCTTCAAATGCATGCACCAAGTGCCTCATTCTGAAGAAAGCAGTTTACAGTCACTTGTGATCACTTATTAAAACATGCCTTCCTGTTCAAAGCACCTCTTCTATTTGGTCTTGTACACAGCTCTCCCGGGAAGTATGTCCTGAGATTGTGCTTTTATGCCATAATGTAATCTTCAGTTTTTTTCTTCCACATGAATGATGAACAATAGGATGAACCATTAATTCAATGTGTGCAAATTGAAGCCATTTTCCTAAGTAGCTTTAGGAAGATTGTATTTAGAATGAACAAAATGACAATAAGCATGCTTTCCTTGCATCTTGTGGCCTTTGGGAGAACTTTGAGTATTGCCACTAAACAGACTCAAGGTTTACTGTATGTGTTTATTATATTTTACTTGGGCAATTCTCTTTAACCCCAAACTAAAATATATTTTAACATTCATTTCAGATGTTTAACTCCACATATATTTCAGTTGTGAAGATCTGTGTGAATTTCAGTTCTCTCCTCCCCTGTCTTCAATCTGGCTTATTGTCCAGTAGATGCTGTGTGAATTTACTTATGTATATTTTCTCAATGGGGTCTCTCTTAGTTGAGCATACAGATCTTCTTCAAGCTGCTTTTTACTCATGACTCTTGATCCTGAATACTTTGCTAACTATTGCTGGTCCAGGTTCATCTCTTTTTTTTTTTTTTTTTTTAACATTTTTAAGGCCAATATTCTGAATTTTGTAAAACTGGTTTGGGGGTTCATAAGAAGAGAGCTATTCTATTCCTTCTTGGAAATATGACAAACATTTTTATTGATCTATATCTATATTTTTATTGATCTATATCTGATGTCAATGCTCCAGCATTTTGGTTACTTGATGTAAACAGCTGACTCATTGGAAAATTCCCTGATCATGGTAAAGATTGAGGGCAGAAGAAGAGGGCATCAGAGGATGAGATAGCTGGATGGCATCACTGATCCAATGGGCATGAACTTGGGCAAACGTCAGGAGATGGTGAGAGCAGTGAGGCCTGGTGTGCTGCAGTGCGTGGGGTCAAAAAAGATGGACATGAATGGGTGACTGAATAACAACAAATCTATATCAAAAGCTCTCTCTTTTCCTGCAGATAAGCAGTGAGGCATGAGGCAACTGTGACCATCACCCTATTAATGCATATATACATCTAAGGTGAGAGAACATAGATCAACTTATAATGAGCCATATCTGATCAAACTGTTAAAAGTACATCTAAGTGCTAAGTGCTAAGTCACTTCAGTCGTGTCCGACTCTTTGCGACCCCACAGACAGCAGCCCATCAGGCTCTCCTGTCCCTGGGATTCTCCAGGCAAGAATACTGGAGTGGGTTGCCATTTCCTTCTCCAATGCATGAAAGTGAGAAGTGGAAGTGAAGTCGCTCAGTCGTGTCCGACCCTCAGCGACCCCATGGACTGCAGCCCTCCAGGCTTCTCCGTCCATGGGATTTTCCAGGCAAGAGTACTGGAGTGGGGTGCCATTGCCTTCTCCGAAGTACATCTAAAATAGATATATAATCAAGCAATGCCAGTTCTAAAAAAAAGTAATTGTTAACACCAGAAGCAAATAAGCAGCAAATAAACATTTTTATGAGCACCAAAGAATTGATGCTTTTGAACTGTGGTGTTGGAGAAGACTCTTGAGAGTCCCTGGGACTGCAAGGACATCCAACCAGTCCATTCTGAAGGAGATCAGCCCTGGGATTTCTTTGGAAGGAATGATGCTAAAGTTGAAAATCCACCACTTTGGCCACCTGATGCGTAGAGTTGACTCATTGGAAAAGACCCTGATGCTGGGAAAGACTGATGGGGACAACAGAGGATGAGATGGTTGGATGGCATCACTGACTCAATGGACATGAGTCTGAGTAAGCTCCAGGAGTTGGTGACGGACAGGGAGGCCTGGCATGCTGGAGTCCATAGGGTCGCAAAAAGTTAGACATGACTGAGTGACTGAACTGAATGGAAAAATTTTTATCTAAATGCATTTTTTATATAACAAAGTAGAAGGGTATTTTTTTCTTTTCTTTGGCATCTCAAGTGGAGGCCTAGAGAAGAAAGGCAATAGAGCAAATTATCAAAAAGAGCAGCTAAGGCCTGAGTTCTATAAAAGATCAGTCAATCAGTTCAGTCAGTTCAGTTGCTCAATCGTGTCTGACTCTTTGCAACCCCATGAATCACAGCACACCAGGCCTCCCTGTCCATCACCAACTCCCGGAGTTCACTCAAGCTCATGCCCATCGAGTCAGTGATGCTATCCAGCCATCTCATCCTCAGTCGTCCCCTTTTCCTCCTGCCCCCAGTCCTCCCAGCATCAGAGTCTTTTCCAATGAGTCAACTCTTCGCATGAGGTGGCCAAAATACTGGAGTTTCAGCTTTAGCATCATTCCTTCCAAAGAAATCCCAGGGTGGATCTCCTTCAGAATGGACTGGTTGGATCTCCTTGCAGTCCAAGGGACTCTCAAGAGTCTTCTCCAACACCACAGTTCAAATGCATCAATTCTTCAGCACTCAGCCTTCTTCACAGTCCACATCTCACATCCACACATGACTACTGGAAAAACCATAGCCTTGACTAGACGGACCTTAGTCGGCAAAGTAATATCTCTGCTTTTGAATATGCTATCTAGGTTGGTCATAACTTTTCAAAGGATTATTAAAAGAGGGATGTATAAAATTCCATTTTAGGGTATTTGTTCCACTAAGACATAAACTGGAGCTTTACCTTTGAAAAATCAACTCCTAGCACTTACTGTGTACAGACTGTATGCCTAGCACAATTACAGTATAAATAATATTTATAAATCCTAACACTAACCCTAAAGAAAGAAAGGCAATGCAAAAGAATGCTCCAATTACCGCACAATTGCACTCATCTCACATGCTAGTAAAGTAATGCTCAAAATCCTCCAAGCCAGGCTTCAGCAATACGTGAACCGTGAACTCCCTGATGTTCAAGCTGGCTTTAGAAAAGGCAGAGGAACCAGAGATCAAATTGCCAACATCCGCTGGATCATGGAAAAAGCAAGAGAGTTCCAGAAAAACATCTACTTCTGCTTTATTGACTATGCCAAAGCCTTTGACTGTGTGGATCACAATAAACTGTGGAAAATTCTGAAAGAGATGGGAATACCAGACCACCTAACCTGCCTCTTGAGAAATCTGTATGCAGGTCAGGAAGCAACAGTTAGGACTGGACATGGAACAACAGACTGGTTCCAAATAGGAAAAGGAGTGCGTCAAGGCTGTATATTGTCACCCTGCTTATTTAACTTATATGCAGAGTACATCATGAGAAACGCTGGACTGGAAGAAACACAAGCTGGAATCAAGATTGC
>SJYT01049684.1:57822-80276 GCA_006410635.1 Cephalophus harveyi
TTTTTTTATTCTCTCAGTCATGTCCTACTCTTTGTAACCCCATGGACTGTGGCCTTCAATACTCCTCCATTCATGGGATTTTCCAGGCAAGAGTACTAGAGTGGGTTGCCATTTCCTTCTCCTGAGGATCTTCCCAACCCAGGGATCGAACCTGGGTCTCCCGCATTGTAGGCAGATGCTTTACCATCTGAGCCACCAGGGAAGTCATTATATAATTTATAAATTATATAAATGTCACTTTATATAAATGTGCTATGTCTCTTTAGTCTTGTCCAACCCTTTGTGATCCTATGGTTTTTAGCCCTCCAGGTTCCTCTTTCCATGAAATTCTCTAGGCAAGAATACTGGTGTGGGTAGACATTTCCTCCTCCAGGGAATCTTCCAGACCCAGAGATTGAACCCTGGTCTCCAGCATTGCAGGCAAATTTTTTACCATCTGAGCTACCAGGGAAGCCTTCTTAGAAACAATTATTTTTAAAGGTACCTACTTATTTACAGGTGTGAAAAATGAACAGAAAGTTTGAGTGATTTACTAAATGTCACAGAGGTAGTAAATATGGAGGTAAAAACTGAAGTGAAGTGATTTAGCCCCTGGAGTTCACATCATTAGCAGCATTCAAAGTATGCATTAAAGGCTGACTCACACACAAAAAGAGAGATGTATTTCTTTAGATGGATGGGCATTGAATATGAGACATGAGTTCTATGGCTTGGTCAATGTGTAACAAAACACAGAGCATGCTTAGGATATTAAGGCGATTTCTCCTCTGTGACTTTCCTAGTCCAAGACACCATCCTCCCCACAGCCTAGACTAGATGACTGTATATACTTTCTACCTGATTTTTCTGTTTCCACCTTTCTTCCATGTAGTAATAGAATTACAAAGTTTAACTGAGTATGTTGCCACATAATTAATTCTACCCTATGAAGTGGAGAAGGAAATGGCAACCCACTCCAATATTCTTGCCTGGAGAATCCCATGGATGGAGGAGCTTGGTGGGCTACAGTCCATAGGTCGCAGAGTCGGACACAACTGAGTGACTTCACGTCACGTACGAAGTGTGGGTAGCAGTTATGTGTGTTAACTTTCACTTAAGAGAAATTGCTAACTCTCCATTTTCTTCTTCTGTGGGCTGGAATAAGGATCTGATGCTTGTGAATGGAGATAATGAAGAATGATAGCACCACTGAAAGCTACAAAGGAGAGGATCCAGGTCTTGGGATGATCCTTTGGAGAGGAGATGCACACCTGCAATGAAACTCCTTCCTCTCTCTCTAGTGAGGAGGTGAATATTACAGAAATTAGTCTCTGCACTAAGGATTAATTCCCCCACAATTCATTCACTATAGAGTAGTCAGAGCAAACTTTCAATATATATTTCAGGTTTCCTCTCTGCTATACTTTATGCTAGGACTTTCTTGGTGTCTTACCAGTAAAGAATCCACCTTCAGTACAGGAGACAATGGTTCAGTCCCTGGGTGGGGAAGGTTCCCTGGAGAAGGAAATGGCAACCCACTCCAGTATGGCTGCCTGGAGAATCCCATGAACAAAGAAGCCTGGCAGGCTACAGTCCAGGAATTGCAAAAGAGTCAGACATGACTTAGCAACTAAACAACAACAATATACTTTATTCTAGCTTCTAGTGCACTTTATTTAAAATAAAATCCACACTTTTTACCATTGCTTACAAGGCCCTTCAAAAACTGGAAGTACCTCCCTTTTTATCTCTTACCTTCTTTCTCACCTTAGGCCACACTGGTCTTTTTGTTGTTCCTTGCAAACAACAAAGTCTAGAAAAGCTTGTTTCTGGACTTTGGTGCTTGAAATTTAATATTTCTTCTGGCTAAGGACATTTCCTCATTGCTTTTGCATAACCAAAACTTCTTCCTCATTTGAATCTCTTTACATGGGTCTTCTCTAGAGCTACTGCCCCTCTTAGTCATTCTTTTATATCACTACAGTTATGTTTATAACACTCTTCAATTTCTGAAAGCATTGTTTTTATATTTGCTTATACATTACCTTCCTTTTCCTCCCAGAAGGTAAATTCCTTGAAGGCAGGACTCTGCACTTTTGTTTACTTTGATATGCTATAATCTAGAGCACAGTATGCCTTCTTATAAACATTCAATAAATAATCAATAATTCAGTATATGAAGGAACCAAGAGGTGTTACATTCTTGTTCATCCCAGGTAATATATTGTATTTCCATGAATCTCAGGAGTACATTGGGATTATAATTGTTTATAAAAAGAATAGAATAATGAAGAATTCCATGGACTGTACAGTCGCAAAGAGTCAGACACAACTGAGTGACTTTCACTTTCACTTTTCAGTTTCATGTGTGAGAAAAATATTTATAGCTACATATACATCTTTCAGTCTTCATTTTTAAGAATCAACTTCTTACCATAAATGCCCAGATGGAATACCATTCCAGATTTAACAGCTTAAGACCAGTCTATGTCTAATTTGCCTTTAGATTCTCCATAACGACATAGTGTGATGATAATACTGTATATGTGGCAATAGATGTTTATTATGATCGGCTATTTGAGTAATTGTATTTTTTTATTTTCTATATTGAGAAATGTAGAATTTTTATACTTTCATTTAAATTATGTAATGATAAAACTAATGTTTCACAATTTGCATAGCTAATTTTATTTACCTTTAATGTTTCCATCACATTTTCAAACATTATAATTTTTCCTCTTTAATGCTACAATTTTGTCTCTGATAGCACTTAACATGGAGTTTTGCATATGCTGCTGCTGCTAAGTTGCTTCAGTCGTGCCCCCCTCTGTGCGACTCCATAGACGGCAGCCCACCAGGCTCCGCATATAGCAAGTGCTAAAAATTTTGTGGAAAAGATTGTCATCAGGAAACATCTTACATATAAATTATATTTTCCCAGAGTTTGTGTACTTAAAAAAGAAAAAGCCTCTTGTCTGCAGAAGTATAAAATCTATACCTCTTTATGAAGTCACACAGTTGTGTCTGACTCTTTGCTATCCTATGGACTGTAGTCTACCAGGCTTCTCTGTCCATGGGATTTTCCAGGCAAGGGTACTGGACTGGGTTGCCGTTTCCTTCTATAGGGGACCTTCCTCACCCAGGGATCGAACCCAGGTCTCCTGCATTGCAGGCAGACGCTTTACCTTCTGAGCCACCAGGGAAGCCCCTCTCTAAATTCAGTATAGCCTATATTGTTATCTTTATAGAAACCTGGCATGTGTTCATGCATGTGTGTTTAATGTATTAACTTCATATTACCTTAATTCTGGTGAATTACATTAAAGAGAACAAGAAAAACAATCAAGCTTGAAGCCAATATTATAAGTTCATACATCCAAGATTTCAAATGTTTAATTAGCTATCCCAGTGTGATTCCTTCCAGGTATAGTTTTGTTTAATTTCCTGGCAATACACAGCTTTCTTCTTTCCTCTTTTTGGTATTAAGATTTTTTTTATTGAATTATTTGATTATTTTTATTTCAGGAAACAAAGAAGAGGTCAAGAGAAAACTTTAAATGTCTCCCTCAACATTTTTGCAGAAAAAAAAAACAAAAAAACACATTTAACTTGTCTTTGAAACAGAAAGTCTGCAGGGAAAAGTGCACTCTGATATTTCATTGTAATGCCAATGTATTTGGGAGATGGCTTTGATTGTCTTACATTTGCTATATTTGGATACAGCCAGGTGTATTACCTATGGTTTGGTTCTTCAACTGTATGTCCAGTGAATTCTGTAAAAATAAGTAAATAAATAAGTATTATAAACAAATTAAGTAGAGTTGAGAGACCAGCAGGGGAAGCTCTTATAACATGTGATAAGAGCAGAGCCCAACAAGAAGTCTCCTTTCCTTTCCTGGTGAGGACTCAGCCAATGAAAAACCGTGTGTCTTTTTCCACTATTGCTCTCTCAACTTCCTTTTCCTCTCTGTCAAAGTGCTAGCCTTCCATTGTACAGGGGCTTGCACATGGCTCCCTATGGTTACAGACCTAAATTGAAATTCTCTGCTGAACCTGAATAAACCCATCTTTGCTAGAGAAATATCTGCCAGTCTATTTATTTCAGACCAACACTTCAGTAGCATTTACAGGGACCACAGAAAACCTCTGATGGCCCCAAGGCTGATGAGCAAATGAATCTGATTTCAGCAATGGACTTCACTGTCATTCACTAAACCCTGAAGTTGAAATATACAAGTTGCTCCTGGATCTGAGCCCAAATCCCCTTTGTGTTTGAAGCTCTCCAAACTTTATTCAAGATCAACTTAAAGATTTTATCTTTCTGGTTAAAAGATCTTGTTCTGTATGGGAGCACTCTTTTGGCACTTCAGTTGATTTTGAGATCAGACTATTTCAGTGAAACTGACTGAGAAGGCTTTGGCTCATTCTCTTAAGGACAGAGACTGTTTCTTCTGAAATTGGCTAGCCTTCAACCTATTCCTTAGGAACAAAGGTTGTTTCTCTGAAACTGTGCCAGTTTTCAGACTTTATCCTGTTCCTTTGGAAGGAGTTTTCCCTGGAGACTGGCTAAGAAAGCCTTCACCCTGGCTCCTCCAGGACCAAGCTATCTTCTTAGAACTGGCTGGTATTAGCTTGCAAGCTGTTTGAACTGAACTGTTTGTGCTATAAGCTTTTTGAGTTGTTTGAAAGTGTTTTGTTTTTTGTTTGGTTTGGTTTTCACTCTAGAGAAATAGCCTCTGAAAAATGAGATTCCTAAGATTTATCTATATATCTTGAAGGAGTGAGCACAACCAACAGGGACTCTCTACCACTTGATGTTTAAAAACTTCAGTTCTGGGACTTCCCTGGGAGTCCAGTAGCTAAACTCTATGCTCCCAGTGCAGGGGGCCAAGGTTCAGTCCCTTGTTGGAGAAATATATCCCACATGGTACAAGTAAGAGTTTGCATGCTACAACAAAGAATTGACATGCAGCAACTAAAAAAAAAAGAAAAAAAATAGATCCCACATCCTGTGGCTGAAGATTCTGAGTGCTGCTACTATGACCCGATGCAGTCAAATAAATAAGTAAAAACTTCAGTCCTTCCTCGTTTGCATTTCTAACCTAAATGGACTGCCCTTATCAATGCCCATTTAGAATATCCATGGCTATTATGGGAAAATTCCGAAACCTCCAGACTTAATTTCCATAAAAATGAATTGGACTATAATAGCTCAAAAAGTTCTAGGACTGAGAAGAATGCTTATTCTGATTGGTATTTTGAGACTTTCCAGTGTTATCAGGAGTCTAAAATCACCTCTTTGTAAAATAAGATTTTAAGATTAACTGAGATAAATAAAAAATGAAAGAAAGGTAAAATGGCTCCTGAAGCCTCAATCTAATGTCCTTGACTTTTTTGTCTCAGGTTCCACCTCTGATGCCATGGTGTCTCTCTCCTTGGAATCTCAATATCAAACTCCGTCTCAGACATAATCTTTACCTCTAAACCTTGATTTCTCCCAGGCTAATTATTGGACTTGCCTGGTAAAGAATCAGGTAAAGATTCATCTGGTAAAGAATCCACCTGTAATGCTGGAGACCAGGGTTCGATTCCTAGGTTGGGAAGATCCCCTGGAGAAGGGGATGGCTACCCACTCCAGTATTCCAGCCTGGAGAATTCCTTGGGGTCCTAAAGAGTCAGACAGGATTGAGCAACTTTCATTTTCACTTTCATACTGATTCTCTTGCTGGGATTCTCACATGGCTCAGCAAAAAAGAATCCAGTTGCAATGCAGGAGATGCAGGCTCTATCCCTGGGTTGGGAAGATCCCCTGGAGAAGAAAATGGCAACCTACTCCAGTATTCTTGCCTGGGAAATCCCATGGACAGAGAAGCCTGATGGACTATAGTCCAGTGGGGGCAGGGAGGATCCACAAATAGCCAGACACAATTGAGCACACACACACACACACACATAATTCTCTAGCTAAACTTGCCCTTTCCTCTGAAACTCTCTGCACTCTGT
Organism: Cephalophus harveyi; assembly: GCA_006410635.1. NCBI lineage: Eukaryota > Metazoa > Chordata > Mammalia > Artiodactyla > Bovidae > Cephalophus > Cephalophus harveyi. The sequence goes on from SJYT01049684.1 coordinate 63,805, forward strand.
AGTTTTCTCAGAACCTGTCTCTTTAAAATTAATTAGTCTGAGTCTAAACTTTTACTTCTTATATTCCTTGGATCAAAGGGGAAGTACAGAACAAGTTGTGTATGTTTGTTTTTGTTTTTTTCAGTTAAAGATTTTCCCAAAGTAGCCAAAGATCTTCAGAGGTTTTTGAGGAATTTAATCTGGTCACTCAAATTTGTCAACCTGGTTTCTTTGACTTTCAACAGCTAAATTCAGATGCTAGTCAGCAAAGGCTAGGCCCAGTAATGGATAAAAAGTGATAACTGGAAATATCCTGAAAAATCTCTAAAATTACAACTGGGAGACCAGTCTGCTAACTTGTTATATGATCAGGCTCCAGCAATCACTGGACAATTTCACTGAGCAAATCCTAGGGCTTTCCCAAAGTCTGTTGATTGGAACAAAATTCAAGCTTACACTCAAAATTCTTCTGAACCTCTTTACAATTTTTATAATCCACTTCAGAATGTTTATAAAGAAAATTCTGGTCTTCCTTCAGATGTTGATTCCATCCAGATACCTTCTAATTCTGTTTATTAATAGGTTGAACCGAGATCTTTCCCTTCTAGTAATAAGGACCAGGATGGAATGGGAAACCATGCCCACTGCAGATTTAGTTAATCTGGCAAACCAACTCTCACATTCTAGATGGCTTACCTTAAAGGAATACTGCCAAAATTCTTGATAACTCCAGCAAATGAAGGCTCCTAAACAAAACCTCCTAGTTTCTGCTATTCTAAACATCCAGGACACCGGAGAAGACACTGTTACAAATTTAAGCATTTTGGATACCTCTAACCAGTCTTTCCAATATACTCCCAATTCTCCAAGAGAATTCTGAGGATTTATGGGGCAATGGGATCTTCCCAATCTTCCCTCTTAATCAGCTTGAAAACACATTTCTCCAGATTGGGGATGAATCTCTCCCAGTTCAAAGTGATACCCGAGCCACAAACTCGATGCTCACCTCAATATTATAAAACAATCCTCACATCTGGTGCAGTGTTAAAACATTTCAAATAGTGGGTGTCTCTGATGAACATCAAGATGTCCCCTTTGTTTAGGTCTTATGAAAGACATATACCCTTTTCTCCTTAATCTTCCCCCTATCCTTCCCCATCCATTTATTGGGCTAAGATTTCTTAAGAGAAGGATCATGTTGGAATTTCCTTCTCCTGAAAGAAGTTCTAGAAATTGACAGAGTCATTAAAGTAAACCATTAGCTGAATAAAATGGTCCTTTGACATCTTTCATTTGCTCCATTTCTGACAGAGTTTGAGTAGATTCCAGAAACAGTGATTCATTTGTCCTTATTGAACCAGCTACTGCTTTTCTTATCTGCAAAGTCTCCAGAGAATGTTGATAAAATTCCTTCTGCATCTCCCATCAAAATTTGAACTGACTTCTCAAAATCTCTTCCCAGGATTACTTACTTTGTAAAGAAGCTCTTCAAAGCATAAGGCCCATAATAGAAGATTACAAGTTTCAATGTCTCATTATCCCTTGTTTTGGTCATTGTAACACTCCCCTGTTACTGGCAAGAGAGTCTAAGGGATAAGGATGAAGCTTTGTATTGCTATCCCTCATCACCCTGTTTTTCCTAACCCTAATACATCACTGGATGTAAATTATTTACTGTAATACTCATGCAGTATATTCTTTGGTATTTCAGCTGATGAATCTAGCCAATATCTCTTTACCTTTCCTTGGGAAGAAGAACAATTTGATGGTAATGTCTCAGGGTTTTACTGAGAGTCCTTATTTCTTGCAAATCCTGAAGGCTGATCTGGATGATATAACTTTCCCTAGAGGTTCTACTTTGTTGCAATATATTGGTGATTTTCTTCTTTGTTTTTGTCAAACCTCCTCACAGGAAGACCATAGCCTTAAAGGACATAAGGCCCTTTAATGGGACATAAGGTCCTTTAACGGGACATAAGGTTACCAAAGAAAAATTGCAGCTTGCCCGAACCTAAATTCAATATTCAGAGCATCTAGTATTGGAACAAGCACTACACCTTGATCGGGATAAATTTCATTGTGCTCTAAGATTCCCCATACTAAGTATCTACTGTGAGATTTTCTTGGACTAGTTGTTTTTGCCAAAATCGGATCCCAAATTTCTTTATGAACAAAATCACTTTAATCAATAATAACAACCTCAACTCAATTGTTCTTTCAAAATCCATGAACTCTGTTCACTAGCCCTTCCAATTCCCTTTTCTTCTGTATAAAAGCATTCTCTTTCCCTTACTGTGGTTCACCATTATTGTGAAAGTGGAATTGATCTTGAATAAATTTTGCTGGTGGAATATCTAGCAGTTTTCTTTCTTTTTTTTTTTTTTAATTCCAGGTCAAAAATGTTATCTAATAATTATGCCCACCTGGCTAGTGATAGAAGAGAAGTCTCAACAACTGGCCAATGACTGTGCTAAAACTGAGCCTGAGAGACTGACTTTGAAACGATCAGTAGCCAATGGGGCTGTGGAAATCACAAGAGCTTTTTGGAATAATAACTTTGTTTGGGAACTTTTAGTGTGTGAACATCAGCTGGTCTCCTTAGGCACAAAGAGAGGAAGTAAAACTGCTGATATCTTCCAGGATGCAATGCTAAATACCCTTCAAAAAGTTGAAGGAAGAAAGTGACACCAATTTTTTCCCCAGATATAAAATGTTCTTATCTTTTCCATATACATCACATAAACAACAATAAAAGCTAGAACTGGAGTGCATAGATAATATAAAAAAGATTAACTAAGCACCTGGATTGTGTTCCTCCTACAAACTAGTTATGGGTTAAATTCTGTCTTCCCCAAAAACATATATTGAAGTCTTAACAACAAGTACCTGTAAATATAATCTTATTTATAAACAGGGTCTGCATAGATTTAATCAAGTTAATATGAAGGCCTAGGATAGACCTTAATACCATGTAGCTGATGAAGAAGAGGGAAATTAGGACACAGACACACATAGAGAATGTCACATGACAACAGAGGCAAAGATTGGAATCATGCTTCTACAAACTGAGGGACACAAGTAATTGATAAAGATGACCAAAAGCTAGAAGAGACAAGGACACATCCTCCCCTACAGGCCTTCAGAGAGAGAGGATGGCCATAACCATATCTTGATTTCAGTCTTCTACCTTCAAAATTGTGAGAGAATACATTTCCAGTTTTTGTTTGTTTGTTTTAGCCATCCAAGGTGTAATACTTTGTTATGGCAGCTCTAGGAAATTAATACAAGATTATTTTTACTTACAATGCTATGTATATATTCATCTAAAATTACCCTCATAGTCCCCATTCCAATTATCTATGGCAATAATGAGATACTTATCCAGAAACCCAGGTCACTATCTTGGTTTATTTCTTTCTTTTCAATTAATTGCCCTAACTTTGTGGTCTCAGTAGCTTCAGTTGTGTCTGACTCTTTGCAACCCCATGGACTGTAGCACACCAGGCTCCTCTGTCCATGGGATTTCCCAAGCAAGAATACTGGAGTGGGTTGCCATTTCCCTCTCCAGGGGGTCTTCCCAACCCAAGGATTGGACCCACATCTCTTCTGTCTCTTGCATTGATAGACAGGTTCTTTACCACTAGCACCACCTTGGAAACCCTAATCTTGTGTATCCAGGATTCTTTTAAAAATTGAACTACATTACATGTTCATTTGTTACATGGATGCATATTTACATTAATAGTTACATGCTATAATAAAATAATATAGCAATGAGTAGACCTTTGGCTTATACATTAAAAACAGCATATGGTCATATTTAAGTCTTTTAAGTGATTGTTAGTAATAATTCCTGAATAAAAAAGTATAATCCTTACCAATGATTTCTAATAAAAGAGCACTGGTCAAACATTACATTCAAGATAATTGTTGACTGGTTTTTAAAATTTAGATTCTCCCCTGTATTCATGAGAGTGCAAATTTTGTAAAAGATTCTTTAAATTCCATTTTACTTCCCTTAACATTTCATCACCATTTCCTTTTCTCCCTTTCTTTCTCCTTCTTTGATAGTGGTTGTTGTTCTTTGGTTACTAAGTCGACTCCAACTCTTTTGTGACTCCATGGACTATAGCCTGCCAGGCTCCTCTGTCCATGCGATTTTCCAGGCAAGAATACTGGAATGGATTGCCATTTCCTTCTCCAGGAGATCTTCCCAATCCAGGGATCAAACCTGCATTGGCAGACAGATTCTTCACCACTGAGCTACCAGGGAAACACTTTGATAGCAGAGCCTCCCCTATTTCTAAAATTCTAAGTCAGAAAGCTTGTTGCACATTTTGTTTAATGATTTTAAAGTTAGCCAGACAAATGTCCTATAATTTAATATATTTGAATGGCATTCATTAATTATATAAAGCACAAATATTTATCATACACCTACTACATGTCAGAATGATAAGTGCTGGAGATAAATGAAACACAGTCTCTTTTCTCTAAGAGCTCATAGTCCTCAAAAGGAAGTAAATACTAAAATAAATAAATTGCAGTCCATGTGGCATATGGCACTACAGGGACAAACATTGTGCCATCATCAAGAAGGGAATAAATATTTCTGTCTGAGAGGCATTTGAAGGAAACACTGAGGTGGTAAAATATAAACTGCTTTGGCTGAAGTTTTCTAGGTGTTTACCAGTTTTTCTGCAGTTTCTCCATTGAGTCTTCCTGCTAAGTAGACTTTCCTGGGCCTTTGCATCTAGATGAACCCATGTGACTACATCTCACTAGTAGAAGCAGAAATGACATATATCATTTCCAGGAACTGGCCTTTAAAAATCTCTCTAAAGATCTTCATTCTTTGAGCACATGATTGAAGATAGCAAATCCAGTGGAGGACTCTGAAGTCTACATTAGAAAATCACATTGTTGAGCTAAAAGAAGCTTGGGTCCCTAAATTACTGTGTGGAAGGCAGGTGGCCAAATACTCAATAAGGTGAAATATATCTTTTGCATTATATTTAATCATTGAGTTTGTTGTTGTTCAGTAGCTAAGTCATGTAGGACTCTTGGTAACCCCATGGACTGCAGCACACCAGGCTTCCTTGTCCTTCACTATCCCCTCCTCAAACTCATGTCCATTGAATCAGTGATACCATCAAACCATTTCACCCTCTTTCACTCTCTTCTCCTCCTGCCCTCAGTCTTTCTCACCATCAGGATCTTCATCAAAGAGCTGGCCCTTTGCATCAGGTGGCCAAACTACTGGGGGGCTATTTATTATTTTAACAACAATTGGGCTTTCATGGTGGCTCAGTGGTAAGGAACACACAAGTAATGCAGGAGATGTGGGATCCCCTGGGGGAGGAAATGACAGCCCACTCCAGTATTTTTGCCTAGGAAATCCCAGGGACAGAGAAGCATGGCAGGCTATAGTCCATGGAGTCGCAAAAGAGTTGGAGTCGACTTAGTAACCAAAGAACAACAACCACTATCAAAGAAGAAGAAAGAAAGGGAGAAAACCTATGGCTACAGTCCATAGGTTTGCATAAGAGTTAGACATGACTTAGTGATTAAAACAAAGAAAAGGCGATTATAACAATTTGTCCACCCTTACTAATACACTACTTTTACTATATACAGTTCAAATATTGGAGATTAAAAAGTTAATGAGAGCTTTCCAGACAAAGAAGGTCCGAAGGATATTATAGGACTAAACATCACCAAAAGACTAAGTCAAAAAAGTGAAAGAATAATCAGAAAACAGTGGCCATCAGTGAAGAATGAGGCATGCACTGTGGGCTGTTAGGTGAATGTCAGGAAATGGAACAGTAAGTTAGATAGATTTTAGAGGACTTTATATACCACAAAAGAGATGAAAATCAGCAAAAAAGAAAAGTTTTCAAAACAGAAAAAAATGTAAATGACATGAATAAATTTAGTTTCTTTCCACCTTCCCTTTCTCCCTCTTTTTCCTTTTTCTTCTTTGAAAGGAGATGATTCTTGACAGTTAATGGTCTTAAAGTGAGAAACACTGTGGGTAACTGAGAAGAAAGTTGAGTACCACCAATAATTTAGAAAAGGCAGAGGAATCAGAGATCAAATTCCCAACATCCACTGGATCATTAGAAAAGCAAGGGAATTCCATAAAAAAAAACATCTGTCTCTGCTTCATTGACTATGCTAAAGCTTTTGACTGTGTGGATCACAACAAACTGTGGGAAATTCTTAAAGAAAGGGATAACAGATCACCTTACCTGACTCTTGAGAAACCTGTATGCAGGTCAAGAAGCAACAGCTGCAATTGGGCATGGAACAATAGACTGGCTCAAAATTGGAAAAGAAGTACACCAAGGCTGTATATTGTCACCTTACTTATTTAACTTATATGCACAGTACATCATGAGAAGTGCTAGACTGGGTGAAGCTCAAGCTGGAATCAAGATTGCCGGGAGAAATATCAATAACTTCAGATATGTACATGACACCACCCTTATGGCAGAAAGCAAAGAAGAACTAAAGAGCCTCTTGAAGGTGAAAGAAGAGAGTGAAAATGCTAGCTTAAAACTCAGCATTCAAAAACCTAAGATCATGGCATCCAGTCCCATACTTCATGGCTAATAGGTGGGGAAACAATGGAAACAGTAACAAATTTTATTTTCTTGGACTCCAAAATCACTGCAGATGGTGGTTGCAGCCATGAAATTAAAAGATGCTTGCTCCTTGGAAGAAATGTTATGACAAACCTAGACAACATATTAAAAAGCAGAGATATTTTGTCTACAAAGGTTTGTATAGTCAAAGCTACGGTTTTTCCAGTAGTCAAGTACAGATGTAGGAGTTGGACCATGAAGAAAGCTGAATGTTGAAGAAATTAAGGTTTCAAACTGTGGTGCTGGAGAAAATTCTTAAGAGTCCCCTGGACTGCAATCAGATCAAATCATTCAACCCTAAAGAAATCAATCCTGAATATTTGTTGGAAGGACTGATCCTGAAGCTGAAGCTCCAATACTCTGTCCACCTGATGTGAAGAGCCAATTCATTGGAAAAGACCCTGATCCTGGGAAAGATTGAGAGCAAAAGGATTAGGGAGTGACAGAGGATGAGATGGGTGGATGGCATCATCATCTCAATGGGTGTGAGTTTGAACAAACTCTGGGAAATAGGGAAGGACAGGGAAGCCTGGAGTGCTGCAGTCCATGAGGGGTCATAAAGAGTCAGACATGACTGAGGGAACTGAGTGACTGAACATCAAGGATTGGCTGATTTGATCTCCTCCTGGTCCAACCCTCATATCCATATACAACTACTGAAAAAACCATAGCTTTGAGTATATGGATCTTTGTTGACAAAGTGGTGTGACTGCTTTTGTAATATGCTGTCTAGTTTTGTCATGGCTTTTCTTCCAAGGAGCAAGTGTCATTTAATTTCCTGGCTGTAGTCACCGTCTGCAACAATTTTGAAGCCCAAGAAAATAAAGTCTATCACTGTATCCATTGCTTCCCCTTCTATTTGCCATGAAGTGATCCGACCAGACTCCACGATCTTAGTTTTCTGAATGTTAAGTTTTAAGCCAGCTTTTTTATTCTCTTCTTTCATCATCAAGAGGCTCTTTAGTTCCTCTTCACTTTCTGCCATTAGAGTGGTGTCATCTACATATCTGAGGTTACTGATATTTCTCCCAGCAGTCTTGTTTTCAGCTTATAATTCATCTAGCCTGGCATTTTGCATGATGTGTACTGTGCATATAAGTTAAATAAGCAGGGTGACAATATACAATCTTGACATACTCCTTTCCCAATTATAAACCAGTCTGTTGTTCCATGTCCAGTCCTAACTGTTGCTTCTTGACCTGCATACACGTTTCTCAGGAGGCAGGTTAGATGTTTTGGTATTCTCATCTCTTTAAGAATTTTCTTTTTTTTTTTTTTTTTTTCTAAAGAAATGTCCCCAGGTGGGGACAGCCACATTCTATCGTTTTAGATAGGAATTGATTATAAAGTTCAACTATATAATATTTGGTAGGGGGCTATGGATGAGGCAAAGTCAGTTAACCCAGAGACTGAGTCCGATTTAAAAACCAAGCATGTTTTTAAGTTCAACATGGGCAATTGATGAATCAATCATGGCCATCAATCATATATAAAGTTTCAATAAAAACTCTGGCCACTAAAGCTTGGGTAAGCCTCCAGCATTGGCAACACTCTGTGTATTATCATGCACTGATACTGGTAGGGTAACCCAACCTGAGGATAATAGAAGTCTTTCAGTTGGAATGTTCTTAGATTCCACCCTGTTTGTCTCTTCCTCTGGCTGGCTTTCTATATCCTCTTCAGTAAAAATTATAACCATGAATATAATAGGCTTCAGGAAGTCCTGTGAACCTTTTTCATTGAATTATTAAACCTAAGGGTTGTTTTGAGAAACCCTCAGACTTGCAGTTGGTGTCAGAAATTTGAACGACTTTGTATGACTCTTCCTTCTAACTTTGCCATTGAACCCTAAATGTTTGAGTTGGAGTTAGATGTCTTGGATAAAAGTGGCAGAATGGAGGACTGTGCCCTTAACCTCATAATTTAACTAGCTCCAGATAGTCTGGGTTAGGGATTGGAAATAAACTTGGTTTTCTGAGTCATCTTCAGTGATATTAGTGAAACACTTTTTCCATTTTCTTCTAAATAATACTGACTTCTTTGTATTATCTCTTACTACTGCCTAGGGAAATGGAGTAAGGCAACCTAAGTACCTCGAGAGACAAACAGGGTCTGTAACTCACCCTACTGTCTCTTCCCGCTTTTCCTTCAGAGACAGCTTCTTACAGGGAACAAGCATGCTGGTTTGCTGTTCTCCACTTAAATTGTATTAGGCTGGCCACAATGAAGAGAGTGACTTAGATTCCTCATGTAGTAATGTGTATACTTCTGAGATTCAGTACTAAAATTCATTGTTCCCACACATCTAAGTCAGTTTCTCCTACCTACATTATTAATAAAATTATACATTTATTTCCATTTTCCGAGCCTATCCATTCTTCAGCTCATCCAGAATGTGGACAGGGTGAAGTGAAGTGAAGTCGCTCAGTCATGTCCGACTCTTTGCAACCCCATGGACTGTAGCCTACCAGCCTCCAAAGTCCATGGGACTTTCCAGGCAAGAATACTGGAGTGGGTTGCCATTTCCTTCTCCAGGGGATCTTCCTGACCCAGGAATCGAACTTGGGTCTCCTGCATTGTAAGTAGACGCTTTACTGTCTGAGCTACGAGGGAAGGTGGTTCCAGGGAAGGTAGACAGGGTAAATGGAGTTAATTACTACTCCTTCATCCTGTCCAAAATCTCAGTAATTAGAAGAAGATAACTGGGGAATAGTTTTCTTAATGAGAAAGAGTATATAATAGATTAATAAAATTGTCATGATGTAGGTGGCATATTTCCACTAGCCACTAAACCAGACATTTTTTGCACCTATTTAGTATCATCTATTAAGACAACTGCAGCAAAGATGTTCAAGAGAGAATAATTTGGGAAAGCATTTTAAAAATTAGAATTAATATGATTTAAAAGCTATCAGGTTTGAGGAAAAAAAAAAGAGGTATGGAAGTTAATAGCTTTAGAGTTTGGAATATGGTAAAATAATAAATTTTAATGTGAATCTAGGGAGACAATGATGATTTCACCTATAAACATATGCATTTTGAGGTTTTATATAGGACATATGGAAGAAGGCAATGGCAACCCACTCCAGTACTCTTGCCTGGAAAATCCCATGGGAGGAGCATGGTAGGCTGCAGTCCATGGGGTCGCTAAGAGTCGGACACAACTGAGCGGCTTCACTTTCCCTTTTCACTTTCATGCATTGGAGAAGGAAATGGCAACCAACTCCAGTGTTCTTGCCTGGAGAATCCCAGAGATGGGGGAGCCTGGTGGGCTGCCGTCTGTGGGGTCGCACGGAGTCGGACATGACTGAAGCGACTTAGCAGCAACAGCAGCAGCATATAGGACTTTCATGCATTGGAGAAGGAAATGGCAACCAACTCCAGTGTTCTTGCCTGGAGAATCCCAGAGATGGGGGAGCCTGGTGGGCTGCCGTCTGTGGGGTCGCACGGAGTCGGACATGACTGAAGCGACTTAGCAGCAACAGCAGCAGCATATAGGACATATAAATGAGAAGTCTGGCGGTAGCCTGGACACCTGGATAATAAAGCTACTAACAAAAGTTAAAAGACCTAAATTTTTTCTCTTAATCTTTGGAAACCTATACATTCATGTTCCTATCTCATTTTAGCAGAACTTCATTTTGATATCACTCTTAAGTCAGAAAAGCATATAGAGTTTAATCACACTTAGAAAGTAAGTTTTTAAGTAATTTCTTTCTGTCCAAGGCATGGTATATTAGCTCTATTAAAGCCTCATATCAGAGGAGCAGAATTATCAAGGTTTGAAATAGTAAGTTCCAGTGTTTGTCCCCTCCAAGGAACATCAATTTGAATAATTGCTGATACTCAAAAATACCTTTATAAGAGCTAAGGATTCCTGGTGAAAGATTATAGCAACTGAGTGAAACACAGATACATGGAAGAGTATATGAAAGACAATTTCACATTATCCATATTAACCCTTCCCCAAATCTGGGCCAGCCAGCTCCACAAAAGATACTCTTTCTATGGGGAAGGAGAATGAAGAGTGTACCAGACTTCACCACAGACTCTAGCACTATACCTGCCTCAATGGGTCCCAGCATCAGATTAGCACCTATGCACTCAGGACCCAGCGTGTCCCCAGGGACCAAGGCATTAGATCCACTTACATGCCAAATGCCAGGCCTGTTTCCACAGACTTAACTCAAGTCTTAACTTAACTTTCCCACAACCAGGTTGGGCCCTGTAGACCAAGGCTCCAGGCCAAGTCCTGTGGACCAGTCTCCAGACTTGACACAATAGATGCAGTCATAATTTGCCCCAGGGGTCCTTGGTGCAAGCTAGGTACCCACAGACCCAGGATCCAGGTTCACTCACATGAACATACTTCCCAAGACTGCCACTGCGGATTCAATTTACAAGCGTGTCCTTTGTAACTAAGTACCATATCTGTCCATGAGGACTCAGGCTTCAGGCCTCTTCCCGGGAAATCAGACACCAAACCTGCCCACCTGCTGACATAGGCACCAGATGAATCTGCTCATAGACTCAACCTAATGGCTTTCCAGAATCTGATCAAAATAATTGGTGAAGGGCTTTAGCTGCTAAAACCAGTTTGTAAACACTTAAAGAGATGTCTACTTGTTCAACTGTGTAGACAACAATTCAAACCCATAGGAATTACAAGTAATCAAGGAAATATAATACCATTGTCAGGTTGGTTTATTTCTCTTCCTCGATTCTTGTCTCATCATAACAAAAATTTGGAGTGATGGACTAAAAACTGTGGAACAACAGACAAGTTACAGCTCAAGAAGACAGATCTTTTATAGTCAGATGCTCCCAAAGGAATCCTCCCTATCCTTCCTATTGATCCCTGTTTGCTCATTTTATACCTCCATGCTCTTACTTTTGGTTATGCCCAGTGTAAAGTAACTTTTGTGCTCACAATCAATCAATGAAAGGCATTGCATTGTAAATGGGCATACACTCAAGGCCAACTGACAATTTCAAGTTATATGACAGTAGGCTGTGTTATTTATATCTTCACATAATTCAGTCTGTTATAATTAGATGTAGGATAGTCAATATTCATGAGCCCCTAATGGGCTCCTGACTGCCTAACTGGCTAAGGTTACTTAGAGAAGCCCCCATGGTTACTCTGTATCCACTGTGTGCCTAGGGTACATGCCCAAGCAGTTGAAAATCTCTGTGGTTATTTTGTAACATCTGTGAACTCTCCTGGGTATGTCTGGGATGGAATTTAGGGAACAGCTTGCATCCCTTTCAGCCAGAACTCCCCTCATTGCTTATGTCTAACTTCCTACCTAACATTACTATACAAAACAAAATATACGTTACAGTAGCCCAAAGGAGCAGAGAAAGAAAGGAGCAGAAACCATTCTAAAGAAATAATTACAGAAAACCTCCCTAACCTAGAGAAGGAGCAAAAAATTCAGATCTGAGAATGCTGAAGAATGTCAAATATGCTAAATATAAAGAAATCTTAAATGAGACACATTTAAATAAATTCTCAAAAGTCAAAAACCAACAGAGAATTTTGAAAGCAGAAAAGGAAAAGCAACTCTTCATATATAAAGGTATCCTCATAAATACATAGTGGATTTGTCAGCAGAAACCTCATGGAAGACAGATTAGGATGATATATTCACAGTTCTCAGAGAAAATTCCTGACAGTCAAGCATACTGTACCAGGCAAAGCTGTTATTTAGAAAAAAATATATTTAAAAATATTTCCCAGAAACACAACTGTCAGAGTTCATCACCATTATATCTACCTTATACGAAATACTAAAAAAAGTTCAAGTCGAAATGATAGGATTCTAACAATATGAAAACATTATGCTAAGTGAAATAAACCAGGCACAGAAAGCCAAATACTGCATTATCCTACTGAAATGTGGAGTTTAAAAACTCTTGAGTTCATAGAAATGGAGTAGAATAATAGTTACCAGTGGTGTAATTGTGTGGGGAGTGGGGAGATGTTAATTAATGAATATATGCATTTTTGTAGAGAAGATAAGATTGGAAATCTAATGTAGAGCATGATGACAATCTTAAATAATAATATTATTATATACAATTCTAAAAATATACTATGATAGTAGACTTCAGGTGCTCTCATCACACACATACATCATGTAAGATAACAATATGTTAATTAGCTTGACTGCATAATCTTTACACTATCTATATTGAATGATCATGTTGTACATCTGAAACATACAATTTCTATTTAAAAGTAAATAAATATATACAAACTCATTTTATATGTTAAATATATTTGAACTCATATAACTTCAGCAAAAGTTCAGAAAAAGTGAAAAGTATGGCCAGAAACTACTTTTGTTTATATCCAAGTGTCCAGGAGAAAGGTTCAACAAGGCACCAAGGAAAGAGTCATGTGAATAAATGATTTTTAAAATGGATGATTTGAAAGACATCAAGAAAGGACTGCTTAGCCACAATAAAATCATTTTCTGATTTTAAAAGTAGATAGTAAAACTCACTTGGGGCTATATGTGACCCAAGACATGTTTTCACTTCTTGATCCTTAATAAACTTTTTGAAAGTGTTAAAAAACTAACTCAGAAATTTTAAACTCTTCAGTAACAGCTCTAGTAAACCATTATTTACTTCAAAGTGCTTCAAATTGTGTCTTACTTTTTCATCTGGAAATAAAATCAGTGCATGCATCTCATTTTAGTATAGCGTTCACCCTGATCTGTGGCCCTGTGCATGGCTAAGGAAGAGTAAGAAATTTCAGGTGTTTTGGAATCAGGTAGCCTGTTTGAGTTGAGAATTTATAACTTGATGGGCTATTTGTTTTTTGTTTGTTTGTTTTTCATTTGCAATCTGTAATGTATTTGTAGGTTGTTATTGTTCAGTAACTCTGTTGTCTCTGGCTCTTTGTGACCCCATGAACTGCAGCACACCGGGTTTCCCTGTCCTTCAATGTCTCCGGGAGTTTTTTCAAGGTCGTTTCCATGAGTCAATGATTTGTAAGAGGTTATGGAAAAACAGAATGAAAAAAAAAAAAGGAAAAAGACCAGTCATCACAGGTGCCAAGATACTCCATCCCTGTGAGAATTCCTCACTCTCATCTTTGCTAACCATATACTCTGTGCTCCATTATTATATTTTATATTTTATGTTATTTGTTTGGCTGTATTGGGTCTTAGTTGTGGTATGCAGGATCTTCATGGTGTCATGTGGGATCTTTCACTGTGGCACACAGACTAGTTGTGGCATATGGGCTCACTAGTGGTGTCCCACTGGCTCCAGGGTGTGTGGGCTCAGTAGCTGTGGTACACAGACTTAGTTGCTCAGAGGTATATGAAATCTTAGTGCCCTCACCAGGGATTGAACCTGTGTCCTCTTTGTTTCAAGGTGAAATCTTAACCAATGGACCCCCAGAGAAGTTCCTGTGTGTACTTCTTCATAATCCTACTCCAGGGTGACTAAGGTCTTTTGGACTCAGAAAACTCCCCTTCATCTATGATCTTGGCTACTTATTAGTGTACTAATGCTCATTTGGCATATAGAACATATTAAGAACATATTAGATACATATTAGAATATATTAGACACCCCTCATCCAAGGTAGGGAGCAGCGGCTGAGCTTTGCTGGAGCAGCCATCAAGAGATACCCCATGCCCAAGGTAAGAGAAACCAAGTAAGATGGTAGGTGTTGCAAAAGGGCATCAGAGGACAGACACACTGCAACCATTCTCACAGAAAACTAGTCAAGCTAATCACACTAGGACTGCAGCCTTGTCTAACTCAGTGAAACTAAGCCATGCCTGTGGGGCAATCCAAGATGGGTGGGTCATGGTGGAGAGGTCTGACAGAATGTGGTCCACTGGAGAAGGGAATGGCAAACCACTTCAGTATTCTTGCCTTGAGAACCCCATGAACAGTATGAAAAGGCAAAATGATAAGGTACTGAAAGAGGAACTCCCCAGGTCAGTAGGTGCCCAACATGCTACTGGAGATCAGTGGAGAAATAACTCCAGAAAGAATGAAGGGATGGAGCCAAAGCAAAAACAATACCCAGTTGTGCATGTGACTGGTGATAGAAGCAAGATCTGATGCTGTAAAGAGCAATACTGCATAGGAACCTGGAATGTCAGGTCCATGAATCAAGGCAAATTGGAAGTGGTCAAACAAGAGATGACAAGGGTGAACGTCGACATTCTAGGAATCAGCGAACTAAAATGGACTGGAATGGGTGAATTTAACTCAGATGACCATTATATCTACTACTGTGGGCAGGAAGCCCTCAGAAGAAATGGAGTAGCCATTATGGTCAACAAAAGAGTCCGAAATGCAGTACTTGGATGCAGTCTCAAAAACGATAGAATGATCTCTGTTTCTTTCCAAGGCAAACCATTCAATATCACAGTTATCCAATGCTGAAGAAGTTGAAGTTGAATGGTTCTGTGAAGACCTACAAGACCTTTTAGAATTAATACCCCAAAAAGATGTCCAACACCCAAAAAAGATGTCCTTTTCATTATAGGGGACTGGAATGCTAAAGTAGGAAGTCAAGAAACACCTGGAGTAACAGGCAAATTTGGCCTTGGAATGCGGAATGAAGCAGGGCAAAGACTAATAGAGTTTTGCCAAGAAAATGCACTGGTCATAGCAAACACCCTCTTCCAACAACACAAGAGAAGACTCTACACATGGACATCACCAGATGGTCAACACTGAAATCAGATTGATTATATTCTTTGCAGCCAAAGACGGGAGAAGCTCTATACAGTCAACAAAAACAAGACCAGGAGCTGACTGTGCCTCAGATCATGAACTCCTTATTACCAAATTCAGACTGAAATTGAAGAAAGTAGGGAAAACCACTAGACCATTCAGGTATGACCTAAATCAAATCCCTTATGATTATACAGTGGAAGTGAGAAATAGATTTAAAGGCCTAGATCTGATAGATAGAGTGCCTGATGAAATACGAAATGAGGTTCGTGACATTGTACAGGACACAGGGATCAAGACCATCCCCATGGAAAATAAATACAAAAAAGCAGAATGGCTGTCTGGGGAGGCCTTACAAATAGCTATGAAAAGAAGAGAGGGGAAAAGCAAAGGGGAAAAGGAGAGATATAAGAATAGAATGCAGAGTTTCAAAGAATAGCAAGAGAAAAGAAAGCCTTCTTCAGTTAGTGATCAATGCAAAGAAATAGAGGAAAACAACAGAATGGGAAAGACTAGAGATCTCTTCAAGAAAATTAGAGATACCAAGGGAACATTTCATGCAAGGATGGGCTCGATAAAGGACAGAAATGGTATGGACCTAACAGAAGCAGAAGATATTAAGAAGAGGTGGCAAGAATACACAGAAGAACTGTACAAAAAAGATCTTCACGACCCAGATAATCATGATGATGTGATCACTCATCTAGAGCCAGACATCTTGGAATGTGAAGTCAAGTGGGCCTTAGAAAGCATCACTACGAACAAAGCTAGTGGAGGTGATGGAATTCCAGTTGAGCTGTTTCAAATCCTGAAAGATGATGCTGTGAAAGTGCTGCACTCAATATGCCAGCAAATTTGGAAAACTCAGCAGTGGCCACAGGACTGGAAAAGGTCAGTTTTCATTCCAATTCCAAAGAAAGGCAATGCAAAAGAATGCTCCAATTACCGCACAATTGCACTCATCTCACATGCTAGTAAAGTAATGCTCAAAATCCTCCAAGCCAGGCTTCAGCAATACGTGAACCGTGAACTCCCTGATGTTCAAGCTGGCTTTAGAAAAGGCAGAGGAACCAGAGATCAAATTGCCAACATCCGCTGGATCATGGAAAAAGCAAGAGAGTTCCAGAAAAA